>CP136062.1:206868282-207114834 GCA_032622095.1 Siphonodentalium dalli
GCCCAAATTATATAATGGCCACTAAAATTGTGGACTTACAAGTCATACTTTCTGACAGAGTTGGTATACATCCTTGACAATGCGGTAACAAAAGGTTCTGCCAGGAAACTACAATATGAAGTTGAAGAGCATTGCGATACAAAGGCGTTGGGTTCGGCTTGTTTTATAGAAGAGAGAGAGAGAGAGAGAGAGAGAGAGAGAGAGAGAGAGAGAGAGAGAGATGAGAGAGAGAGAGAGAGAGAAGAGAGAGAGAGAGAGAGAGATGGGAGAGGCTCCCAGTCATGACGTCATCCGGACCGACAGTGACTGCCCAGCTGACGTCATCTGGGATTCCCCGACGAGTCTGGTGTGACTCATTTCACCACTATAGTTATATTGCCCAAACTCTCCGTGGACAACTGTAAACTAGTGGTTCACATTGTCGCTATAATGGAGAACTACATGGTGGGGAATCACGTGATTTCGTGGTTGGTGAGTACCACGAATTCAAATGACCGAGGCGAGTGCAAACTGACACAAAACTTTAGCATTTTGACTGTTATGAGCAAATGCTAGATTATATTTAAAACAAGTTGATACATTTTTTTGTTCCGATATACTGAGTAGTTTTCTATAACATTCTGACCAAAGTTACCGGTCGGATGTTCGTGTAATACACCAGTTCATACATCTAGGAGAATCCTTCGATTGACAACTTTGGTGAGAATGTTAGAGCAAACAACTGTCAGTTTGGACACAAATGAGGTATCAGCTTGTTTGAAAAATGATGAAATAGCAGATGCTCGTAGCTTCAACATACTCTGTAATGTGTCGGATCCCTGCAGTTTATTATCCTATTTTCTGTTATAACTCAAAACTATCACCAAGTATTCATAGTAATAATTTAGATGCCCATGAAAAACGTAAGATTCCCTGGCACTAAACCTATACAAAATAAGTATGTTAAAGAATATAAGAAAAAATTATTAAAATTGTGAAAAATTGTAAAAAATAATAACAAATGATGAAAAATTGTTAGGCCAATGCATTCTCTTATATCTGCGAGGCGACCTATGGTCGAATCGCATATACAAGAGAATGCATTGGCACAGGGTATATGGGTTGATACAAAAATATGGTCGCGTTTTGGATCGCTTCGGCCATATTGAATGCTTTATTATACCCATCAACTCGAAAACATGTGATTCCCTACCGTATAGACACGACCGACCTCTTTCGAGAACCAACCAATACAGCTCATGTCTATTTGCAGTGTGCCAATCTGTTCGAGTATCCATGGGCACGTGGAGCATACAGATGTTTGTGTAACCAGGGTTACGAGTATTACTTCCGAGATGGCAAATCCTGGTTCGAAGGAAGCCTTTTGGAGATTGAGTGGCTGAAAAAGAAATACGGGATATTCAGCAGGTATGATTTTTGTTGCTAATGTGTTTTATATACCTCGAAATATCTATGTATATGATAATGGCTGAAAACTTTACATTATTACAACGAATGAATCGATCGAAAATTCGAAATAATGAAAAGTTTAAAGCTTTTATCCGGCACAAAACATGGCCTCGTTCAAAACGTCACCTCGGATCAGTTTGGACCAACCCGAAATTGGCGGGTCAAAATAGCAGAGGCGTGCCATGTGGTCGGCACCCGTCGATTAATTGGCTGCTCAGACGGTGACATAATTATGAGCATGTTGTCAAAACAATGGACTGTCACATAGATAATGTGGCATTCAGAAGAAAAAAAATCAGGTGTCAGTTTGTTTACAGCATATCACAATAAAGAACGTCCATTGTACGTCTGGTTATGGTAATATAAAGTGTTTGTTCGCTGTTGTGGAAACGATTGAAAGTAGTCCTGAGTAGTAAATCGTATGTCCTGCATGTAAGTAGTAAATCGTATGTCCTGCATGTAAGTAGTAAATCGTATGTCCTGCATGTAAGTAGTAAATCGTATGTCCTGCATGTAAGTAGTAAATCGTATGTCATGAGTAGTAAATCGTATGTCCTGCATGTAAGTAGTAAATCGTATGTCCTGCATGTAAGTAGTAAATCGTATGTCCTGCATGTAAGTAGTAAATCGTATGTCCTGCATGTAAGTAGTAAATCGTATGTCCTGCATGTGTCGTATGTCCTGCATGTGTCGAATGTCATGCATGTGTCGTATGTCCTGCATGTGTCGTATGTCCTGCATGTGTCGTATGTCCTGCATGTGTCGTATGTCCTGCATGTGTCGTATGTCCTACATGTGTCGTATGTCCTGCATGTGTCGTATGTCCTGCATGTGTCGTATGTCCTGCATGTGTCGTATGTCCTGTATGTGTCGTATGTCCTGCATGTAAGTAGTAAATCGTATGTCCTGCATGTAAGTAGTAAATCGTATGTCCTGCATGTAAGTAGTAAAGCGTATGTCCTGCATGTAAGTAGTAAATCGTATGTCCTGCATGTAAGTAGTAAATCGTATGTCCTGCATGTAAGTAGTAAATCGTATGTCCTGCATGTGTCGTATGTCCTGCATGTGTCGTATGTCCTGCATGTGTCGTATGTCCTGCATGTGTCGTATGTCCTGCATGTGTCGTATGTCCTGCATGTGCTAATATATTATCGATATATAATCAGTTGTGCATGTTATTTAATTACATATTTTGAACATTGAAACGTGAAAAAACCGAGCAACTAAAACGTGTATGTATATAGGAGGTACGGCACAGCAGCAATGTTATATATTTGTATGCCTCCGAAACATGGCGAGCATTGCTCTTAGAACATGCTTGGGACTATACAACACACCAGGCGCCTATTTTTATAAGCAAATTTGATTTTTTAGACAATGCGACGTCGGAATACAGCGGCCATTCGAGCTTCCTTTTTTGGGGTTGCTTCGGTGGCCGTGTGGTATTGACGTCGGACTTTGAGTCGCAAGGCGCGCTCGCCGTCGGGCCGGGGTTCGTATCCCACCCAATCTCAAAAAATTTGCATTGTCTCAAAAATCAAATTTGCTTCTAAAACGTGTACTTTGATCATTGAAATTAAATAGATGTCCCTTTAACATTTTTGAATTCCGACACAGTCAAGGAATCATACATGTTCTAATAATTGTTCAATACCGGATATTCTAATATTTACAGTCTTTGTCGTCACTTTTTGCGTATGATGAAGCTACGTGAGTCCGTGGTCCAGTGATTAGCGCGTCGGACTCGCCTTCGCTGTCAACACAGCGAGATGAGTTCGCAAACCGCTGCTGGTCTGTTCGTTTCAGATAGCAGTGGCTTGGCCGAATTGATCAAAGAGTAATTGTCGGATTGTACGCTGTTCATGTTTCGCGCCAAGTTGTGACCCTTGAGCGGGGTCGCTCGTGTTTCGCACCACCGTTGAAAGGGGTACCTGAATATTAGCAGTGAAAGTATGCTAGCGGTGGCGGTCCCTCCCCTGTTCCCGGGGAGCAGTAGACGGTTACTGGGGCAATGATTTTCCCACGGATTGGAACCTGTATAATGCGTGTAATAAATGGATTGATTATTAGTATCGATTATAATCGTTATAAAATGTATGATTACCTGGTCAACTTTAACATTATAATTTTGAGGATAATTATGTTCGTTGCCACGGCTGAGAATAAACCTGGATTTTCTTCTGTTTTGCAGGTTCGACTCACTTTATTGTCGAGTCTCGAGCAGTTCCATAGCAACGGTAAATCACGTGACGATGGCTCTTGCTGTCGTAATCTCTGTTTTATTTGCCGGGTGGACGTGAAGTAGCACATCATGCAGAAGAAGACGAGATCTCCTGACAACTTACTTTCTATATAAGGAATGGACTCTCCCAGTCAGTTAAAATGTGTACATCGGGATGGTCTATTATTCATTTGGAGGGATGTTAAGGTGATAGAAGCAGACAACAGATAAATACAAGTCCAGAAAGACTTCTATTTATTTGGGGAAATGTTTAGATAGTAAGTTCAACAAACGTTTGTTGAACTTATTATCTGAACATTTCCTATGGGATAACTTAGTTGGGGTTCTCCTGACTACTTACTTTGATTCTCTCTTTATGGGCAAAGCTTCATAGTTCCATTGATTACGCGGAATCTCGAAGTGTTGATTGTGATTATGTGTTGTCCAGAATTTTCCATCTCAGCTTATAGCAACCACTTTAGGCGCAGGTGAATGATGTCATATATTTTTTCTATATCCATCAGTGATTTTTCAAAGATTGCGGATATGGATTTTGGAGAAATTGTAACTAACATGACTTCCGGTTAGCAAATGTGTGGAGATTGCCAAAGCGCGGAATCGGGAATGGACCAGCGCGATGAATATGAAATTAGCTACTTTACAACTTACGAAGAATTCCTATTAGTTTCATTTCGACCCATATGAAATGTGAACGCCCTTATTAAAGACATATTATGTACTTGTTCGGGTGCGTGAAACTGATAGGTTAGTATTCAGGTGCTACATGTATGTCAACTGGAGGAATGTAGCATTCTACTAACATCGCCGAAAATCTCAAGCAATTCGACCGCACCACTCTATAGAAAACATTGTCTGAACTATGCTCAATTGTAAATATTTACTACTCGATTCGGGACGCATCTATCGGCGACAAACTAACGAAAACGATTTCGCCATCGGCAGTCATAGCATTTAATTAATATATAAGAATGACGGTGTGTGTTGTCAATTTACATATAATATTTGTAAAACAACTACTTTCAACAAGATTATTATCCATTTCTATTTGATCACCCTACCGGAGTTTTTCACATCACTTTAATTGTGTATTGTTTATCATTAAATATGTATTGTTTATCATTAAATATGTATTGTTTATCATTAAATATGTATTGTTTATCATTAAATATGTATTGTTTATCATTAAATATGTATTGTTTATCATTAAATATGTATTGTTTATCATTAAATATGTATTGTTTATCATTAAATATGTATTGTTTATCATTAAATATGTATTGTTTATCATTAAATATGTATTGTTTATCGATGCAATTTTTAATCTGGCCCGCTCGTTTTAAAGGCCCCCAAATCACTTTAATGAGGAGGTTTTCTAAATGCTCACAGCAGGTGAAATCGTTCCTCTTTCAACGATCACCCCACTATACTGCTCTCATCTGTGGGTGTTATTCAAAAGAAAAACTTTAACAAACTGAAAGTATGCTACAATAACGCGTATAGACTGTGGTGGGTTATAATAGAAGATGTAGTGCGAGTGGAATGTTTGTTGGTTACAATACACCAAATGATTTACATTGGCCTCAGTGTTAACAAATCCCGCTGGCCTATATTCGCAGCAAAGCTTTGACCCTGTACGAGTATTTGAAATTAAAGAACGTCCCTTTAGACACACAGATATGTGCAAAAAAAGTACGTGTTAGCATGGTAGATCACACTGGAGCTTGACAAACGTCACACTACCCTTAAAATTGAGAAAAAAATGACATCGAAAAAAACACAAACACCTCCCATAAATTATTCGCCACTTGCACAGCCATAACCATTTACCATGTGGTTATATTTGATGTTTCTCGACGCGAAACACATTTGTGCATTTTCTCGTGCACTTTTCATCCATGTATCATTGACCATTCAGCTGCCAGAATTTTTTTTATGCTGATCCTAGCTTGGTAGTGCCAGGGGAAATCACTCTACTAATTTGTATTTGGTGTATTGTAACCTATAGTGATCACTGGAAGGTAAAGAAAGTTGCTCAAATGATGTTATAATGCGTCCATTTATATACCCACGTCAAAATAAATAAATTTGCTTCGAAATATGTCTGTGTTCTTACTTTATTAACCCTTTTCTGTCACCACCCATAGCTGAATTTGCAAAAAAATTACTTTGACTTGAATGTCAATTTTTTTTCATTTTAGCTGAATATTGGCAAAGTAAACAATGACGATGCACATACAGGTTGTCGATCCGATAGCTTGTAGATACCACTTCCAGAAAATATGCCATACGATTCGCTAGGCGAATTGGGTGCACTTAGGTTTCACATTGGGCGCACCTACACAATTTTCGAAAAAAATCGACAGCAAATCAAAATTGTCCCGTCACAAGAATATATTTATTGGCCGAAATTTGTGCGCGTTGGATAGTCGAACCATTTCTGCAAACTTCCATGGTAGGCTTTTTTGTCAACCTGTCATCTAACAGGGGCAATTCAACTTAGTTTGACCCGAATCGGGTCCGATTTTGCATCATATTTTAGGGTATGGTCCATCTGACGTCACGCTTTACTCTCATGTCGGGCCCAAACCCAACAAATCTGCCTGGTCGTTCATCTAGGATGTCGGACGCCAACCAATATGGTCTCACATTCATTAAAGGGACACCATTGGGCCCAAAAATCGGTCGAAAATGGTAATTTTCGGTTCTACAACGAGAAGCAGAAATAGCATCAGAGGGGTTAATTTGTAATATTATTGGACGGCTCCGGTGCCAAATAAGCTGTCGTGTCGCGCGCTTTATGTTTCCAATTTGTTTCATGGGCATAATGAGCACGGGACTTGTTTCAGAGCACAAATCTGAAAAACGACCATTTTTCACTATAGGTTACAATACACCAAATGATTTACATAGGCCTCAGTGTTAACAAATCCCGCTGGCCTATATTCGCAGCAAAGCTTTGACCCTGTACGAGTATTTGAAATTAAAGAACGTCCTTTTAGACACACAGAGATGTGCAAAAAAGTACGTGTTAGCATGGTAGATCACACTGGAGCTTGACAAACGTCACACTATATACCCTTAAAATTGAGAAAAAAATGACATCGAAAAAAACACAAACACCTCCCATAAATTATTCGCCACTTGCACAGCCATAACCATTTACCATGTGGTTATATTTGATGTTTCTCGTGCACTTTTCATCCATGTATCATTGACCATTCAGCTCCCATAATTTTTTTTTTGCTGATCCTAGCTTGGTGGTGCCAGGGGAAATCACTCTACTAATTTGTATTTGGTGAATTGTAACCTATTTCTGACTGTGTGATGACACTTGATATGCTAAGGAGAAAGTTTGTGTTTGGTTTCTGGGAACGCGTGAATGAATCCAACAATTATATACTCTCTGCAATTGCTAATTCAGATATATACACAAAGTCTATTATTTTCAATGGAATGGGAATAACTATAAATTTAGATATAGAGTTATTCCCCTTCCATTGAAAATAAAATATAGTTTTAATTCTGATGCATTCTGGGAGCCACAACGGGGGAAATGATTTTATGATTTCAGCTATTTTCTATTACTATATTTGCACCTTCTGAGACACAGACGTTACGCATGGTGATGAATTATAGTATATTACTCATATTTGATGGCATAGATTGTCAAACACAAAGAGGCAATTGGGGGACTATATTTTCCGTCGGCAGCTCGAGCGTGCAATATATACTGTCGTATACGGTTGTGAAGCGTCTCAGCCAACAATGTAAATGTGTGCATTTTAATGCTTCTGTTAAGGATTTTGATTTGTCACAAAGACATAAAGCTCTAGTTTCTTTCATGTGATATACAAGATCTTCAATTCATTATGTTGGGATATAAGATTTTATGAATCTCGTCAAAATTATTGAACTCGTTTCATAAAATGTTATATCCCAACATAACGAGTTGGAGATCCTCCATATATAATGTGATTTGGTGATTCGAAAATTAAGTGTTCCTTAACATGACGTTTAGGGTAAAGCGAACATCTCACTACGAACGATTATCCATACATTGTCGCGTTCAATAATCGTAATCGTCGTCGTTATACTTTGCGAAATGATTTTATTTTTACCCTATACATGAATGGTGGTATCACCCCCTCCCCCCTGAATCCTGAATACCAGTTAATTTTGGGGGGGGGGGGTGAATCCTGAATACCAGTTAATTTTGGGGGGGGGGTGAATCCTGAATACATGTTAATAAATAATATGCGATAAATGACATACAAATTGACTGTTTTAATATCAGACAGATACAAGCAGAAGTTACATAGACACATTATGATCCATTATACCTGACATGTCGTGGTATGGGCGTTATGAGGCCGTTATGATACGATTAATGATACTTTATGATGGCATGGTGGTCGAATATGCCCAAGAAGCTATTCTACGCACTCATTCATACAGATAACTAGCACAAAATATTATTTTGCGCCATCAAAACCTGCGTCCAATATGTTTTGCTTGAACCCGAATACCAGTGAATTCGGGGGTATGAATCCCGCGTACGGCTTCAAAACACCCTGAATCCCGCGTACCGAAAGGGGGGGGTGATACCCTCATAAATTTCAAGAATAGCGAAACGTACCGGTTATACTAAAGACCGAGTACACAATAGAGAGGTTTCGCAACTCATGGATAGAGTAACGGATACGTTTAGAGCGACGGTTGGGGTAATATACGTAATCAAATTATGCGCACTTTCTAACCGTATAGTCGTAATGTCATAACCGTGCGATCGATGGAGTATTAATTTATTGGTTTGTGCACCCAAAAATCCGTTTAAAAATACAAACACTCGGTCAATTTGTTTTGTTGTATCATGCAAATGCAGCCATCATTTATCAGGCTTTGGATAATTACCCCAAATTGGCCGATTGATAAGAAGATTATCTTCTCCGCCTGAAGTCAATAGGACGGCATTAGTGATGAACTGATATGCCGTTTTTTTTTTTGCCTTCGTGAATTTTACGGATACGAATAGCTAAAGGTATACTCGTAAATCTATCCGTGAGTTGGCAAAACCTCTCTAATGACACAATGAGTTGCGAACTCTTCAAAGAACGATTATCAAAACAACTCTCTGTCGCATTTTACACATCATTGACTGAATCATATGAGATATTGTGGTTAAAGAAGGCGGTCAAATGACCTATTTTGAATGGGGGATTTCCTTGCAAATCTCCGAAGCAAAAGTTATATATAATTTTTTTCTGGAAATACAACATTTTGACCTAGTTTTGAAAAATCAATATAAAATCAAACATAAATACATCAAGTTTACAATGGAACAAACTCCAAACCGACCTGCCAGGTAAATATGTATTGTTTTCAATGCCACACAAAATCACACCCAGAAATATTTGCAACTCTGTAACTTTTGCTCCGGAGATTTGCATGGAAATACCCATTCAAAATTGGTCACTTGACCTCCTCCTTAAATATGATGCGTTATTTTTGCGACACGAATTGTTTTGGCCCTTCATGAATTTTACAACTATCTAAAAGTAGCCGTTACTATATCCTTGAGTTGCGAAATCTCCCTATTCCCCATTCATAGCTACTGGTATTCACGAACACTGATATACCACAGGCCCCTGGGGAAATCAGTGACAAGGATCACTAGTGCGATTTTAGGAAAAGCACACCATCTATCATATTCCTCACAGATTCTCAAAATCTGTCTTCCCAGTCACAATTTATCGCATTGTGTCTTAATGGCCACGAAATTTCCTTTCGTTGGTGTATAATTCTATAGTATCAAACGAAGGGAAGTCGAGATATCGTATCGAAAACTACGAAAAATCTTCCGACAAAAAGCGGTTGTCAGTTTCCCTGTCCGATAAGTAGTGATTATACACGGATACCAATTCAATAATTACGATATATATATCTTTTATTCCTCCATGTCTGAAGAGTCAATATATTATAATCAAACAAATACACAGAATATAAACAAGGAATTACACAAACATTTCATGCACAAACAATTATGTACAAACACAGAGACACAAGATAATATAATTGGACACACATATATATAGTGACATGGGAACCGTAACATGCGCATCTACATGTACACGATTACACGATGAACTGTATCGGATGTATCCACGCAGTGATGCCGGTGGGGTCATTGTCACAAGGCTCCGGTCACATTCGTAGCCAGCTTTTTAAATTGATCACAAATGTAGCCAGCTTTTCTATGGCGATCACATTTGTAGCCAGCTTTTCATATTCATTCAAGCCTCAACGAACAAGATTAGGTTAATCTCATTTTTCTGAGTTGATAGACGAAAAACAACTTGAACTTTAATGTGATATTAGTTCATCTAATAACTCGAGGTTTCCGATCAATGTCGTTAGAATGCTCGAATTATTTTCCAATATAAGTTGATAAACGAAGTCATTTCTGGAGCATGACGTCGGCATTTTAGTCACGAACGTGATGACGTCATATTTCGCGCCATATAAAGCATGGAATTAGAAAAGCTGGCTACGAATGTGATCGCCGGCGAAAAGCTGGCTACATTTGTGATCGATTTAAAAAGCTGGCTACGAATGTGACCGGAGCCTTGTGACAATGACCCCATCGGCCGCAGTGATGGTTAGAGACAGGAATGAAATCTGGAGAACAGTGTAGTGAGCTAATGTCTATTACCCCCGAACACCCAAAGGTGCCAGATTTGAGCGCCTTCTCTCATCATAAAATCGACAATCTCCAGGACATCTTCAGCGATGCCAAGGAGAGAATTTGGGATATACCCAATAAACATGAGGATTTGTTTGTCCACGGGGAGCTCATCAATGCACATATAACAGTCTATGTGGAAATGTGAGAGGAAACGATACCAAGTGTCATTTCTTGAGTCGATTAGAAAAGAACAGTCGTGAAAAACATGATTTACCGTATCATTATAAATATGTCCACATCTTATGCACACAACGCCCTCATCAAATTTCAACATGCAAAGTAGTTGAACAATGAGACTGTAAAATTTCTTGTGTCTGGGGTATTTATGGCATGCTTTCCAAGATGGGACATGTGTAGATTTGTTTGGACGGTAGCGAAACGACAGAAGTCACTCTGTGTTTATACGAGGTGTAACCATTCGTTTCTTGAGTTGGAGATCATTGCGTTGTTAACCATGGACTTCCAATGGTGTTTATTAGCTACTTTTGCTTCTGATGAGAATTCCTCATACAAGTGAGCAATCATCAGGTCATTAAGATCTTATTCAACTTTTCTAATGAAAGGACTCCCCTGTGCGAAGTGAGATTCAGCTGTGCGATAGTAAAAAGGTTGCTTCGTGGCCTTGTCATTACTCATATTGCATAGTGAACGATACAAAGACAGTATGCGTTTGGTTATGAAGTAACTGAGTGACTGGATACCAAGCAACCCCTCTACCATAGCCGTGCGGATTTGGGGATGCAAACCCTGAATACGTTTTATGCAAAATCGGTGAATGCGTTCAAGTTTAAGCTTATCAGTATTAGTGATATCAGTGATGAGTTCTGTTCCATATAGACCTCTTGGTAATACAATAGACTTGTAAAGCTTTACTGAGCTCACAGGAGTTAGGCCACCTGCGTACATACCTGCATTTGACAACATGAAAAATGTGCCCCTTATCTTGATGCATACCTCATCTACTAGGGATGATGCGAATTTGAATTTATTTATAGGAATACCTAAGTGGGTGACAGAAGTGACTTCAGTCATTTCATTTCGACCAAGAGTCCATTCCCTGTGAGATCCAGTGTGGTCGGCCCTTGATTCATTGAAGACTATTGTGTAACTCTTTGATGCATTGTATTTGTAGCGCCAAATAGAGCTGTATGAACTGCAAATTGAGCAGAGTGATTGTAACCCAGTTGGAGTTAATGACATTAACAACATACCATCAGCATGAGTTGGAGAACATAAATTAATTCCACCTATTTTCAGACCACATGCCGCCCGCTCAAGATCCCACAGTAACTGGTCTGTTTTATAGCATATAACATACACTAGGACATATTTTGGCTGAGTTGCCAATTTTGTATAACTATTGAAGATATTAGACGGACAGGGAGAACAAGAAAACTAAGATGCATGCATCAGGTCACCATGAACTATTTAGCATAGAATGATTCAGTTCGGTTGCAGTTTCACAACGTTACAACTGACATACGATTACACAAGACGAACCTTGGATGTGGAACTATGTAAGAGTGAATATTAATGTTCTAAATCCCATGTTTCACCTTTAGTGGTAATGGGGTCGTACTTTATTAACACGCAAGTAGTGTAATTACGTACGGGTAATTAAAAGTAACAAATCGTTTAGTTTCTATCGTATCGGCTGAAAGGGGTGAGCAGATTTCTGTTGATGAATGTTCTCGTTAGCTGCCAATATAATGTGCATATTTGTCCCGTTACGTTTATACACTGTAGCATTGGCGGGCCAGAGTGTGTTAATTGTTTGGTTCATTAATAACAGATCAGCAGGGATTTGTCGTGATAACCTATACGTGGAAATATGCTACCTAAACGGTTAAATTAACGGTTGATCTATTACACCACCGTGTATAGTCGGTTTAAATAGGTATATTATATAGGGACGTGTGCTCAATTTTGGTGTGGACCGATGATCGAAAAACAAAATCAGAGGTAAATGTCGGCGGGCGGGAGGGCCATTATTTCAATAATTTTTAAAGAAATTGAGCAGTTGCAGCAGCAAAAAAAGGGTGTACAAGTGGCAAATGATGAGGGGCGGTGTGACGTGTAACTATGATTGAAATTAGATATGCAATTTGGAGATTATTGGATGAGGGTTGTTATATTAATTATATTAAAGGGACGAGAGGGCTTAGTTGTCGAAAATATTCATATTTGTTCCAAACACCGTAAACAGAAAAATATTAAAACGCATACATTTTGGTTCAAATATACGATCACTATCGCTTAAGCATCATGCTTACATAAAGACCTACTACATTTTACCTAAACAAGAGTCTGATTGTGTTATAGAAGGCATCACAATGCTACTGGCTAATCACACACAATTGGTATAAACGCTCTTTATTATTTCCAAATAAGGAATTGAGCAACAAGGAACGCTCTTTATGTTTACCATCATAATATAAAGAAACACCAGGAAAGTAACATTTTATGCTTTGTTTACATAACAATCGTCAAATTTACGACAATAACATACTGTTTATGAGATATTTCTCATTTGTATATTAACAAAGTCTGTCTATATTTGAAATATTATTTTCGTTTGTAGCGGTTTTTGACAGGTGGAAATATGTTCACATGATACCCACCAATTAAGGCCTTCCGTACCTTTAAGGTATACTGCAACTTTTTTTCTTTTCAATAGCAGAATACAGAATGCTATTAAAGGGGTACTGTACCCCAATTTTAATAAATTCCTGGTGACAATAGCTATCTAATATCAATATTATATTTTAAAATAACTAATTTGAGTCGATGATGTCTACTGAAAACCTTCCGGTTAACAGGCTATCATAAAAGTAAAATTTAATTATTTAATATAAATCAATTTATGGCTGGAGTCATAAAATGGAGAATTATGCCATTACGAGTTACCGTTCTTGAAATCTCATATGTTGGGTGACTTTTATCGACGGCCGTTCGCGAACATTATTGAGTTGCAAACAAAACATGTTACCTGCAAAAGAAAGGCCCGCTATAACCGATTCGGAAAAAAACGACAAAGAAACAAGATTCAAAGCGTCAAGTATTTTTATAGGGAGTGAGATTGTTCGATGAAAGAGATTGAAGCTGCGAACAACAAACTTCCGGTTCTTCATGCGACCTGCGTTTTCTCAGGTGAAGGTCAAAATCATGGCGCGTAGTTTGAAATCGTAATATTTTTGTTTCCAAGATCAATATTTTCTTCGCTAAATTAGGTTTATACGAAACTTGTATAACACGAACACAATCTAACTTGAAAGTTATTTCAGTGGGAGTAAATAAAAAAATCTCTGTGTACAGTACCCCTTTAAGTGACACAAAACACAGAATATTTTTTTTAATTATAAGTATTGAGCAGTAAGAAATATTTGAGTCGAGGAAACCAGTAACGAAAGGCGATATTAACATGATTTCTGACAGAGAATAATTGTTTACGTTCCAATGAATATTAAAATGTACTGAAAACAAACTGCTAATGGGTGCCAGACTTTCATAAACACAAATTATGTATTAATGGTGTAACGACATATTTCGTTCTTTAATGTCTCAAAAAATATGGGGTGGGGATGTTTAGATCTCTAGTTTAATGACATTTTTCGGTCTTTATAATATCTCAAGATATAGGGGGTATTTGGATCTCTAGTTTAACGACATTTTTCGGTCTTTATAGTTTAACGACATTTTCGGTCTTTAATATCTCAAGATACAGGGGCCCTTAGGGGGTATTTGGATCTCTAGTTTAACGACATTTTTCGGTCTTTGATAGCAAACTGGAAGAAGTACATCTTTGGAAAGATGTGGTGGCCCTAAAAAGGAAAGTTGTTTGGTTGTCTTGAAATGCAGTTTTTCTGAACAGTCTTCCTTGATTAAAGTGACGTGAAACACTCTGACAGACACCGGGCAGAGTGATCAAATAGAAATTAAGAATAATCTTTCTCAAAGTAGTTATTTGTTACGAATATTAATCCAAATGGATGATACACAACGTCATTCTTATATATTAGTTAAATGCAATGACTCTCGATGGCGAAATCATTTTTGTTTAATTATAGCCGATAGTTGCGCCCCGAATCGAGGTGTAAATATTTACAATTTGGAGTAGTTCAGACGAAGTTCTCTATGAAGTCGTGTTGTAGATTTCTTTGGAAATTTTCAGTGATGTTAGTAGAATGATAGCATTCCCCAGGTTGGCAACGTGCCCGAGCACTAACTTATCAATTTCGCGCACCCGAAAAAGTCCATAGCAAGTCCATAATATGTCTTTAAGCATATATATAAATCTCCGAAAACAAAAATTCTAAAGTATTAAACGATTTGCTATATTTCCAGGGCATATATTTCATCTGATTTTGCTTTTTGCTGATATATACTTTTTCACGAGAATCCAGGGTAATTTGCGAGAATATTTACGAGAATCTAGATTTGGATTCTCGCCGAAATATAAGCCCAGATTTCACTCTGAAGTGTGCCTAAATGGCATAAATTGTACCGTGGTTCCCATGTTCGCCAAAGTGGCATAAATTTATTTCAGGATAATACTAATAGGCATTCATTTATATCACTGATATCAGGACAATAAATAGCCATTTCCATTGCATGGAACAGAAAAGAGCGTTATTGTTTATCGGTGTTGTTTTTGGAAGTGGTGGTAGTTCAATTTTTATACGTTTCGACCCCCAATAAGTATTTCCGAACAAATGAATTATTAACAAGCGTGACATGACATCATTGACGAAGATAATTAACACCGATCTACGAGAAGTAGCCAAATACCTTAAGGTAATTGACAGTCTTTCGGCTGCTATTATCTGATTATTGATAATCTCATGTTGGTATCCTGCTTCTCTATAGGAATCAGATTGCGTTTCTAGAGTCGGGGAGCGAGTACACCATGGAATGCTAAAGGTGAAGGTAACTGAAGACTGACCTTCACCTGATACATGCGACACGTTATTAAAGGATGACATCCCGTTTATTTGATTTGTACATAATATCTAAACAAGAAAAGATAAATCTTTCAACTCCGATGGAATAATTCCAACATAAAGAGAATTTAATTTCTTATGTACATGTAAGACTGGAATTACATGTCCGCAAGACCTGTGGCATTTACGACACAAAGCTGAATCCCTAGCAATTTCCAAATTATCCAAAACATCATCGCAAATGTGCCGTGGAACCTTTGACACTTGATTAGAGAACAAGAATTTACAACACATACCACATTCAAAATCAGCACGCTCTCGTATTGCACACTCATATTCAACATTGTGATTAACATCAGACACATAATCTAAATTTAATAGATCTACCCATGTGTCAACTTCATAAACAAAAGACACTGGAGGTGTGAAACTGTCCGATACAGAGTAAATAAATGAAACAGGTGAATGAAATTCATGTAAATTGTCTAGGTCAATACACAATGATATGGAAGTGTGATCAATTGGAATGCACTTGACAGGCAATATCTGATTACTACATTCAATATCAAACTGTACTGGATTCACCTTTGTTTTTTTCCTTTGATTGATTTTACTACATGTACCATAACAATGATCTTTATTAATCCGGAGTAAGTCTGCTCGATTTCTGGCAGCAACCACATGATCGTCATACACTTCACATGATGCGACAGTATATGGAATATTTGGATTACCTGTATATCGCACATTTGTGTCATACATAACACCATACAAATTTGTTGACAGAAAATTTCTATCATTGTCCACCAAAGCATTTAAGAATACATTAACATTCTGTTGTAAAGCATCGTTTTTCTTACTTAAACATTTGGAGCACTTCTTTAATGAGCTTGAAGCATATTGGTGATCACTACAGCTACCGGTAGCCCATACATGTACATCACTAGTATTATTCATAACACTATTCCGAAATTTGCTTTCAACACACACAGATTGATTTGTCTGCACTTGCATACCACAACTCTGATTCGCACCCTTCACCTGACATTGCTCAATTACACTTTCTTGACATGCTTCAACAGTTACATTTATAGCGACATTTTCCTTTGTTTTTAAATCGTTATCGTTATACCAACCCAAATTAACAACTCACTACAGGACATGTTTAAATAAAAAAAAACACCTCAACTCAAGAATAAGGTATTATTCCAGATTCTTATATAAATCATAATCCCCATGTAAAAATGTCATTCTAATTAAAAATCAGTTAGTCCTAGACCTAGAAGTAGTACACACTTATCAAGCCACACTCAATGGCACTTGTCAGATGTTGATTTTGTTTCTTCTTAAAAATTTCAATTTACTTTCATTTTCAACTTGCAATTGAATTGTGCAAAGTTTGGGTTAACTTAAATACATTTCTGACTGAAGTTTTACTGCCATTAGCCGATGATTAGGAATGAATAAATACTCGAGAAAAACAATTAATCAATATCCACCAGCGTCATAGTACACAAACACGCACATGCAGTTGTTAACGTTTCTTCTTATAATTTGCATTTGTTTACAAACAATGCCGAGTCAAAACGGGGAATTCCCTGCCATTCCAATGTTCGACTCCAACCAAGTTGACCTACTCATTTTCACGCGATAACAGCCGCTGAGCGAAGTTATTTCAGCTGACAAAACTATTAAACATCGGAATAATAATGGATGCAACCTCATCAACTTATCATTACGCATGCATACAGTGCCTTATTTGCCTAAAATACGACAGCAAATCATTGGACTGACACAAGAGAATGTTGTTGTTGTTGTTGTTGTTGAGAATGGAATAACAGTGATAATAAAAATGGCGACGTCTTCATGAAATTCTATCATTTCTGCGCATGCGCAAGAAAATTCCAAATAAGGAGTTGCCATATAAGGAAACTGCAATCTCAATAATTACCAAGCAATTAAAGTCTTAACATACAAGTCAGAAATTTTATTTCATGATCGAACTGCGGACCTGATAATTATCGAAATATGTAGTCGAAATAATTTTTAATTAGTTAATCACATGATTTAGACATCAACACACTCTTAAAGACGCAATACACCGCCATCTAATGTCGTTATTTAACTGGGTCGGTGTTTGTTGTTATCAATCGTTCATTGCTTCGTTTTTAGGAAAACCATTGTATCTGTTTTGCGCATGCGCAAGTCACTTTCCATATTTGGAATTTCCATATATGGGATTTGTGTTAACCTCAATACCGATCGATACCGATCAAGCTACAACAGATAACCACGCAATTATCTTAGCATAAAAATAAGATATATTGTAATTTATGCAACTACGACCCTGGTAACCCTGATAACTAATAAAATATACCGGCCAATTCATTTTAAGATCGTTATTTCACTTTGCTTTAGGCATAAATACACTCTTAAACGCACATAAACGACCCATTGGCGTTAAATTAAATATACTCGGTATTTATTATATTAGTTTTTTATTGCTCAGTATAGAGTTAGACCCTTGACACCTGTCAATATATTTGGGCTGAATTCATATGATGCGGTATTATTCCTCGAAATAAACAACAAAGCCGTCGTTACTTCGAAATGTCGTTTGGGCTAACATTTACACAAATCCTCCGTGTGTTCTCCTCAATTGACACACAGGTTCTCAGTCTACACACGGGTTATCCCAGAAACAGGTGTGAAATAAACACCCAAGGTTTGGGTGAAATGACGACCCGTTTTACTCCCAAATGTCCAGTAGATATTGCAAGTTTTCGGTACGATGTCTCGACTTCCCTTCGTTTGATATTATGGAATTATACATCAAAAGAAAGGAAAGTTCATGGCCAATAAGACACACTGAAATATTGTCACTGGTACAGTATATTGGTACATCTGCTATTTTCCACAGGCGCCTGTGTGATATACTAGGCAACCATGTCGCGAAACCCGCCACTATATATAGTGCATGTACATGTACATCTATTTATCATAGTTTGATCTTCATCATCATCACTATCATCATCATTACCATCATTACCACCATCACCAATACCATGATCATCAGCATCATCATCATCGTCATCATCATCAGCATCATGACCACCATTATCACCACCGTCAGCATCATTGTCAGCATCAACCTCATTACCATAATCCTCATAAGCTAAGCCATCGTCGTTATCACCATCATCATCAGCACATTTATGTATTTCGTATAACCATCACACCACTATCATATCGTCCTCTGTATATATTGTCAAAATTGGTTATGTTAGCACTTCAATGACTGGAGGTTCCTGAAAAAAATTCGAAAAACCTGTGCCAAAGCATTCTCTAATATATGCGAATCTCCCATAGGGACCATCGCATATAAGAGAAAACATTGATCAAATAGTATTTACCTTGACCAATTAAGCCAGTACATTCTCGTATATATACGAGGCTCCTATGAGAATCGCATATATAAGAGAATGAAAAGGCACAGGGTGTTCGCAAAATTTCAAGAATCTCCCGTCATTAAAGGGTTAAAGTTTGTAAGCGAATAATAAAATGAGGTAAAAAAAAGTAACAGTTGTCTCACCTTCATTACCTTGCGTTCAATTTATGATTTAGTTCAACCGACTGCAGCACCTTCACGATATGACCAAACACATTATTGATACGATATCGAATTATTATCGCGACATATAGAGGGTATCTACACTTGGAAATGGGAATTATTTCATGAGTGTATGATGACCAAAAACAAAATGAATTTCCACGAGTGGAAATTAATTTGTTTGTCATCACGAGTAAGATAATTACCATATCCAACCAAAACAGTGTAGATGTTATGTTTTATTATATGAACGTACCCTTATATGCCAGTGCTTAAAGTTTATTTGATAAACTTGATATTCCCGCATCTCAAGTATAATATAAAAGGATATTGATATACAAATGTGAATCTACAACATTCAGATAGCTTCTGAGCCCACAATTATTTTCTTTTGAAGACACATGATCGCTGCCTGGGTTCAGACGTCATAAAAGGATCACATGACACACACGTGAGACCGAAATAAGACACCAGCCATTCCATGAAGGGATCGTGTTGACCCACGCGAATTATTACCTCGACACATCCGAAACAAAATAAAAGTTTATCGTAGAAAATATGGTTAAAGGAGCATAATCTGAATTAATTAATTATGCATATAGACTATGTATGGGTTATGACAGAAGATGCAGTGCTAGTGGTATGTTTGTGAATGATATAGTGTTGTCTATGCCAATGTTGAGACGAAAGTTTGTGTATGGTTTTCGTGAATGGGTGAGCAAGTCAAATAACTGTATTTTATCTGCAATAATGAGGTCATATATATATTATACACTTCTGATCTGATAATATATTGGAACGAATTATTGTATACATAAGTCCACTGTTGTAAATTTGTGCGGCAATATGCCATGGTAACACTATAATTGACATGTTGTATATACCTTTATAACTTATGTAAACTCAAATAATATGGACACAATTGTCTGAAATAAAGATAAACGCTCCAAAATTACTATTTCTTTGGGTGTAAAAAATGTTTTGATTCGAGTCGAGAAACCCACCCATCAAAGCTCAGAGTTATCAGGTATCGACTTTGAAATCCCCCCCCCACCCCCGAGATATGTCATTTTTGGCGGCCTGGAAAATTATGAACCCGAGAACCCCGCGGTCATCTCATATATATTTTGAAGACCTCTGTCTGTATGTATGTTTGTCTGTCATTAATACAAATCTACGATTCTTGACCGATCGGGACGAAACTTGGTACGTGAGTGTAGTTTGACCAGGCGGTCGTCGTTGTCGTATTGGCGAGCCCAGACGAGATCTCGGAAACGGGTGGAGCTATCGACTTGAAATTTGGTATGTGAATGTATCTTGCCCCGGATACGAATTTTATCGGGTCGCCGAGCCCGTGCGACGCCAGCTTCGCGCATGCGCAGACCAGATCTCGGAAACGGGTAGAGCGATCGACTTGAAATTTGGTTTTTGAATAGCCCGGATGAATAGCCCGGACAACGTCGGGCTCATCGGCTAGTCTCATATATATTTTGAAGACCTCTGTCTGTATGTTTGTTTGTCTGTCTGTCTGTCTGTCATTTTTGGCGGCCTGGAAAATTATGAACCCGAGAACCCCGCGGTCATCTCATATATATTTTGAAGACCTCTGTCTGTATGTTTGTTTGTCTGTTTGTCTGTCTGTCATTAATACAAATCTACGATTCTCGACCGATCGGGACGAAACTTGGTACGTGTGTGTAGTTTGACCAGGCGGTGGTCGTTATCGTATTGGCGAGCCCGTGCGACGCCCATGCAGCGCATGCGCAGACGAGATCTCGAAAACGGGTGGAGCTATCGACTTGAAATTTGGTATGTGAATGTATCTTGCCCCGAATACGAATTTTATCGGGTCGCCGAGCCCGTGCGACGCCAGCTTCGCGCATGCGCAGACGAGATCTCGGAAACGGGTGGAGCTATCGACTTGAAATTTGGTATGTGAATGTATCTTGCCCCGGATACGAATTTTATCGGGTCGCCGAGCCCGTGCGACGCCAGCTTCACGCATGCGCAGACCAGATCTCGGAAACGGGTGGAGCTATAGACTTGAAATTTGGTATGTGAATGTATCTTGCCCCGGATACGAATTTTATCGGGTCGCCGAGCCCGTGCGACGCCAGCTTCACGCATGCGCAGACCAGATCTAGGAAACGGGTAGAGCTATCGACTTGAAATTTGGTTTTTGAATAGCCAGGACAACGTCTCGGGCTGGGTAGAGCTATCGACTTGAAATTTGGTTTTTGAATAGCCCGGACAACGTCGGGCTCATCGGCTAGTCTCATATATATTTTGAAGACCTCTGTCTGTATGTTTGTTTGTCTGTCTGTCTGTCTGTCTGTCTGTCTGTCATTAATACAAATCTACGATTCTCGACCGATCGGGACGAAACTTGGTAGGTGTGTGTAGTTTGACCAGGCGGTGAACGTTGTCGTATTGGCGAGCCCGTGCGGCGCCCGCTTCGCGCATGCGCAGACGAGATCTCGGAAACGGGTGGAGCTATCGACTTGAAATTTGCTATGTGAATGTATCTTGCCCCGGATACGAATTTTATCGGGTCGCCGAGCCCGTGCGACACCAGCTTCGCGCATGCGCAGACGAGATCTCGGAAACGGGTGGAGCTATCGACTTGAAATTTGCTATGTGAATGTATCTTGCCCCGGATACGAATTTTATCGGGTCGCCGAGTCCGTGCGACGCCAGCTTCGCGCATGCGCAGACCAGATCTCGGAAACGGGTAGAGCTATCGACTTGAAATTTGGTTTTTGAATAGCCCGGACAACGTCGGGCTCATCGGCTAGTCTCATATATATTTTGAAGACCTCTGTTTGTTTGTTTGTTTGTCTGTCTGTCTGTCTGTCATTTATACAAATCTACGATTCTCGACCGATCGGGACGAAACTTGGTACGTGCGTGTAGTTTGACCAGGCGGTGAACGTTGTCGTATTGGCGAGCCCGTGCGGCGCCCGCTTCGCGCATGCGCAGACGAGATCTCGGAAACGGGTGGAGCTATCGACTCGAAATTTGCTATGTGAATGTATCTTGCCCCGGATACGAATTTTATCGGGTCGCCGAGCCCGTGCGACACCAGCTTCGCGCATGCGCAGACGAGATCTAGGAAACGGGTGGAGCTATCGACTTGAAATTTGGTATGTGAATGTATCTTGCCCCGGATACGAATTTTATCGGGTCGCCGAGCCCGTGCGACGCCAGCTTCGCGCATGCGCAGACCAGATCTCGGAAACGGGTGGAGCTATCGACTTGAAATTTGGTATGTGAATGTATCTTGCCCCGGATACGAATATTATCGGGTCGCCGAGCCCGTGCGACGCCAGCTTCGCGCATGCGCAGACCAGATCTAGGAAACGGGTACAGCTATCGACTTGAAATTTGGTTTTTGAATAGCCCGGACAACGTCGGGCTGGGTAGAGCTATCGACTTGAAAATTGGTTTTTGAATAGCCCGGACAACGTCGGGCTCATCGGCTAGTCTCATATATATGTTGAAGACCTCTGTTTGTTTGTTTGTCTGTCTGTCTGTCTGTCTGTCATTAATACAAATCTACGATTCTCGACCGATCGGGACGAAACTTGGTACGTGAGTGTAGTTTGACCAGGCGGTGAACGTTGTCGTATTGGCGAGCCCGTGCGGCGCCCGCTTCGCGCATGCGCAGACGAGATCTCGGAAACGGGTGGAGCTATCTACTTGAAATTTGGTATGTGAATGTATCTTGCCCCGGATACGAATTTTATTGGGTCACCGAGCCCGTGCGACGTCAGCTTCGCGCATGCGCAGACGAGATCTCGGAAACGGGTGGAGCTATCGACTTGAAATTTGGTATGTGAATGTATCTTGCCCCGGATACGAATTTTATCGGGTCGCCGAGCCCGTGCGACACCAGCTTCGCGCATGCGCAGACCAGATCTCGGAAACGGGTAGAGCTATCGACTTGAAATTTGCTATGTGAATGTATCTTGCCCCGGATACGAATTTTATCGGGTCGCCGAGTCCGTGCGACGCCAGCTTCGCGCATGCGCAGACCAGATCTCGGAAACGGGTAGAGCTATCGACTTGAAATTTGGTTTTTGAATAGCCCGGACAACGTCGGGCTCATCGGCTAGTCTCATATATATTTTGAAGACCTCTGTTTGTTTGTTTGTTTGTCTGTCTGTCTGTCTGTCATTAATACAAATCTACGATTCTCGACCGATCGGGACGAAACTTGGTACGTGAGTGTAGTTTGACCAGGCGGTGAACGTTGTCGTATTGGCGAGCCCGTGCGGCGCCCGCTTCGCGCATGCGCAGACGAGATCTCGGAAACGGGTGGAGCTATCTACTTGAAATTTGGTATGTGAATGTATCTTGCCCCGGATACGAATTTTATTGGGTCACCGAGCCCGTGGGACGTCAGCTTCGCGCATGCGCAGACGAGATCTCGGAAACGGGTGGAGCTATCGACTTGAAATTTGGTATGTGAATGTATCTTGCCCCGGATAAGAATTTTATCGGGTCACCGAGCCCGTGCGACGTCAGCTTCGCGCATGCGCAGACGAGATCTCGGAAACGGGTGGAGCTATCGACTTGAAATTTGGTATGTGAATGTATCTTGCCCCGGATAAGAATTTTATCGGGTCGCCGAGCCCGTGCGACACCAGCTTGGCGCATGCGCAGACCAGATCTCGGAAACGGGTGGAGCTATCGACTTGAAATTTTGTTTTTGAATAACCGGCCCCAGATCTCGGCAACGGGTAGAGCTATCGACTTGAAATTTGGTTTTTGAATAGCCCGGACAACGTCGGGCTCATCGGCTAGTCTCATATATATTTTGAAGACCTCTGTCTGTCTGTCTGTTTGTTTGTCTGTCTGTCTGTCATTAATACAAATCTACGGTTCTCGACCGATCGGGACGAAACTTGGTACTTGTGTGTAGTTCGACCAGGCGGTCGACGTTGTCGTATTGGCGAGCCCGTGTGGCGCCCGCTTCGCGCATGCGCAGACGAGATCTCGGAAACGGGTGGAGCTATCGACTTGAAATTTGCTATGTGAATGTATCTTGCCCCGGATACGAATTTTATCGGGTCGCCGAGCCCGTGCGACGCCAGATTCGAGCATGCGCAAACGAGATCTCGGAAACGGGTGGAGCTATCGACTTGAAATTTGCTATGTGAATGTATCTTGCCCCGAATACGAATTTTATCGGGTGGCCGAGTCCGTGCGACGCCAGCTTCGCGCATGCGCAGACCAGATCTCGGAAACGGGTGGAGCTATCGACTTGAAATTTGGTTTTTGAATATCACGGACAACGGATACGAATTTTATCGGGTCGCCGAGCCCGTGCGACGCCAGCTTCGCGCATGCGCAGACCAGATCTCGGAAACTGGTGGAGCTATCGACGAAATCTCGGAAACGGGTGGAGCTATCGACTTGAAATTTGGTATGTGAATGTATCATGCCCCGGATACGAATTTTATCGGGTCGCCGAACCCGTGCGACGCCAGCTTCGCGCATGCGCAGACCAGATCATTTGGTTGTTGAATAGCCCGGACAACGTCGGGCTGGGTAGAGCTATCGACTTGAAATTTGGTTTTTGAATAGCCCGGACAGATTTTGGGAAAGCTGTGTGTGTGTGTGTCTGTCTGTCTGTCTGTGTGTTCGCGATGGACTCGAAAACGGCCGATCCCATTTCGATGCGACGTGCGAAATAGAATGGTATAAACGTGCGACGTGACCTTGACCATGAAATCGGGTCATTTCAAGTCGAACGCCCGAGTATCACGGGATTTCGATGAAAATTAGTGTCTGGGGATACTTTCGTATGGGGAGTGTCGTAAGCCTATTCGTTTGCCCGTGCGACGTGACCTTGACCTTGAAATCGGGTCAATTCAAGGTCAAATCGCGAATTTTTATGGGATTTCCACGAAATTTGATACGTATGGTTACTTTTGTCCACTGAGTGTTTTGGACTGGTCAAATCGTGACCCCGACCTTGACCTTCAAAATGATCAATTCGAGGTCAAATCGGGTAAAACCGGATGAATTTCGACGGGTACTTTTGTCCGGGCAGTGTTTTGGACGGGTCAAATCGTGACACCAGCTGACCTTGACCTTCAAAATGGACAATTCAATGTCAAATCGCGCAATTCGCCGAAAAGCAGAGGGGAAATAGCCCGGACGAAGTCGGGTCCACCAGCTAGTATTATATAATTAGTGTATACGATTGCATCGAAGTTGCTTGAAAACATGGCACAGTTTTCTTACATTTGATGAACTTTGATGAGTGCAGTTTCGATGTTGTGAAAAAAATGCCTTCCGCCATACATTCGCTTCCGGGTGTAGATCACATGACCGGCGATTGTCCGAGGTCGTCCCCGATGAGTAGCAATCGGGGACGGATGTGGTGTCTAAACACTGCCTTGCAGTTTGCAAACTCCATGCATCAGTTACCTCGATCGCACGATGACTCAGTAAGACCACTGCTATCGGCGATATTTTACACACATTTGGTGGATTCCGTAATATTAAGATATATACTAAGCAACAGAGCAACATGACACAAGTAAACCATAATCAGAAATGGTAACGCCCTCAAGATCATATTATTAGCCATAAATATAAATTATAATATAAAGTATATTGTTTACATTAATTAACCGCCTCAGAATTCCGTTAAAACAACTAATCCTTCGAATTATTACAAACAACTACGGCTTATTACTGCAGGTTTCTCATTCACCACACAAGAAAGCTTCTAAATGCGGATAAAAAATCGGAGGTATTGTGTTCCCGCCAAGAGTGCATGGTCCAGCCATTGTTCATACCTGAACACCGAAAGCAACTAACGCGGTCATAATTGTTACATACTGCAACTATAAGACATCCAGCGGATACACACCCCACGAAAACCCGAAATGTGTTGTCCTGCGAGAAATCCCATCGCTATAGCTCAATTTGACACGGCCACGCAGAGTAGTCTTCCTACAATATCCATAAACAAGAAATACATGTAACATCCTAGCTCACTTACGCTGCATTGCCGACCGCCACAAAGACGCTTGCAGAGAACAGCTATTTAGACCCACCCAAAAAAACACAGAACGCGGCACATGGACTAATTAATACTGCGGAGCTTTGCAGACGTCGAACACAAGACAAGCACAAGGAATATTCACGCCCTTATAGTCTCATTCGTCCCGATGTAGTTTTTAATAGGCCCTTATTATTAAGTACTGCCAAGTGCCCATATTGCCGATGTTTCTGGCAAAGTTAGAGCAAACTGCATACACGACGTGACAGTAACTGTGCAAAATTGCATGAAGTAAAGCTAATCTCGATCGCGACTCCCAAGCCGCCACTACGCATTTCGGCAGGTCACGTGCATCACATTAATCGGTAAAATTGTGGCGAAAGGTGTGCACTTACAAAGTTACAATGAAGTTATCGAGGACATACCGGTAGGTAGAGAGTGGGATATATTTGAGCTTTTTGTGGGGGACCCTGGGGGACGGGGATGCAGTCACAATTACTGCCGTGTATAACCTGGACATTTTCAATAAAGAATTGTAGAAATAATGAAATAAATTAATAGTTTATATTATATACGTAACCGCCAACCGTTTCGGAAATGTATCTAGCACCGTAGCAGAGGACGCCGCAACGGAATTGTGCTGCATACGCAGTTACTTCCAGGCATGACATAAATCAGTACTGCTTTAATACACAAGTTACACAACCATACCACCCCCCACTCGGGCGATTAGTCGACGAAAGTAAATACCCTCGACTACCACACCTGCCGAAGGTTAGTCGATTAAGCGAATAATCGTGGCAAGCATATAACAAATATAAATATTAGTCACTCAGGCAATAGATGTATCTATTATGTATATTAAGTTATTGGGTCTTACGTGTCTTGAGATGTCTAAATAGTTTTCGATGGACAGATCGCACAAGGGACCCACGCCAATCTTCTGTTGGGATTCCAATTGTTGGCTTATTAAATATGCACATATGCTTAAGATACAGTCGCGCGCGAAGCACGCTCCCGTAAGTCGGGTTTTGGATCCCAGTTTATGAAAATATCATTGAAATAATCGGTTTCCCCCAATAAACATCCATATATTCAATATACATGTTTTGGAGCAGAATTAGGCAGTCCATATTGGACGCCATCATGGAATTTATTTTGTTTTGTTTTAATGTTCACACATATTTATTAGTTATGTGGATGGAGTTCTCATTAAACCTCACATCCTTATATTGGTTACAGTAATGCCCAAAGTAATTGACCACTTAACCACATCAGACTTATTGGTAATTCTTCAGGATTTAAAATCCTGAAAAATTACAAATAATTCTGCTCTGGTTAAGTGGTCAATTACTTTGAACATTACTGTATGAGGATTGAGTTATCATTAAACCTCAAATCCTTATATTGGTTACAGTAATGCCCAAAGTAATTGACCACTTAACCACAGCAGAATTATGGGTATTTTTTCAGCATTTAAAATCCTGATAAATTACCCATTATTCTGCTGTGCTTAAGTGGTCAATTACTTTGAACATTACTGTATGAGGATTGAGTTATCATTAAACCTCAAATCCTTATATTGGTTACAGTAATGCCAAAAGTAATTGACCACTTAACCACAGCATAATTATGGGTAATTTTTCAGGATTTAAAATCATGAAAAAATACCCATAATTTTGCTGTGGTTAAGTGATCAATTACTTTGAACATTACTGAATGTAGATGGAGTTAAACCTCACAACAGTGTGTTGGGGATTTGGACCTTGACTTGGGACCTTTGGTTTTTAACGCAACAAATGCGCGTACACCATACACACAAATTTCTTATGTAACCAGAGTTTTTCTTGGATAAGATGAAGCCTGCTAACATTTCAAAATGTTGTCAGTTTTGTATTCTCTGCAGCGGAACTCGACGCATTGAAGCAAAAGTTACAAGAGATAAAATGTGTACGTAACGAGACTATAATACAAATGAAAAAATAAATTCAGGGAGGGGTGGGCGATACAGGGAACTAAGGGTTGAACCGATATAAATTTATAGAGCGATAATGACCAATGTTGACATATTATGCATCTCAACTCTACTGAACATTGCAACAAGGCTATAAAATAGGGGGTGTCAGAATCTTATAGTCATCTCTATATAGTGCCAGAATGGTCATTTATGGACTTCTATAAAATGTTGGGTTGGTTATATGGACTCGGCGAAAAAGGGGTTTGTGCCGATGAACTGACATAAATTAGTGGAGTGATGTTGCCATGTAATGTATCGCGACTGTACTAAAGCAGCAATGACATAAAATTGGGGGGGGGGGGGGGTATGAAATTATCTCTATGTCTATAGATGGCACCAGGATTATATAGAAAGGAATAGCAATTGATATACGTATACGGTATATACTATAGTAATACCATAGACATATAAGTACAAGTATCACGTGATAAAATATTACGTAACGTGACTTTTCCGATGAAATAAATAAATAACTTGGACCGGGATTAGAGGTTGGGTTGGTTATATGTGGATAATTGGATATGGAATTCATACCGATGAAACGATACAAATTAGTGGAGCGATAAAGACCAATGTTGACACTTAGTCAGGCTACGCGGGAGAAAATAGGGGTTGATACGATAGACCAAAATAAATTTGTCGGGTGATAATGACCAATGTTGATGTATAGAGTAACGCGACTGTACTGTCACACAATTATCAAGTGTAACCGGTCAAATATGGACTCTAGTGCCCAATATGGAACAGCTCAGAAAATATTTGCAGGGCCCTAAAATTTATTTAACATGGCATTTGCCATTAAAATCGATTTATGTCGATAAAACTGTCATTTTTCAAAATTTTAAGCTGAGACTTGGTGTTTGTGCGTGGGATAGTTATATATTCCTAAAATGACAGAGTCCAGCGCGTAATTATGTTTTAGATGGAAGAAATGAATTTTGTTCAATGATAAAATTTAACATGGCATTTGCCATTAAAATCGATTTATGTCGATAAAACTGTCATTTTTCAAAATTTTAAGCTGAGACTTGGTGTATGTGCGTGGGATACATATATATTCCTAAAATGACAGAGTCCAGCGCGTAATTATGTTTTAGATGGAAGAAATTGAATTTGTTTTCGATAATAAATTTGCAGCGTGGACGGGTCAACCCGGTCATCGAGTGCGCTCAATTTGTAAACAAAGTTTTGTCAATAGTCGTCTTGGTCAAACTATCCCTTTTTAGACCGGGACAGCAGATCCGAATAGTAGCTAAGATGTATTTAGATAGAATTATCAAAAGAATTTGACCGATTCGGGTGTAGTTTAAGAGAATCGAGTGGAGAAATCTTGGTGATAATTCCAGAAAATAAAGATGGCGGAGAATCACAATGAAACTACCCACAATTCACTTCACTACACCAGGGGGGTTCGCAATGGGTTACACATTATTTTCAGTCTATCAAATTATTTATATTTTCAACAACAAGTGACTTTAAGTTTACAATTTCAGCCTATCCTGACTCTATCGATACGATTTATCATATTTTCATAAACATATTATACACCGCTGGCGTTAACTTTACAATTTCGGCATCTACGTGATTCTATCGGTACGATTGAGTAATGGTACAAAACAAAATGTCCAAGAATACATTAGGGGCTCCCAATGGGTTATATATTATTTTCAGTCTATCAAATTATTTATATTTTCAACAACATATTATTACACCGGTGACTTTAAGTTTACAATTATTTCAGCCTGTCCTGACTCTATCGATACGATTTATCATATTTTCATAAACATATTATACACCGGTGGCGTTAACTTTACAATTTCGGCATCTACGTGATTCTATCGGTACGATTGAGTAAGGTACAAAAAATCTCCAAGAATACATTCGCCCTGTCCACCACACAATATCAAAATCACAGAAACTAGATACACCACATGTGGCGTAATAACTAATTGTGCAGAAGGGAGTCTCATTTATTGAGGGAAATGTTTAGATTAAGAGTTCAACAAACGACATACTACATTTTAGTTGGTTGAGGCTGGTTGAGGTACGAATTAATCGGAAATTGTTTTCTACATTTGACTTGAAACATATTTTATTTGCATAATATACAAAAGGGATTGGGGCACAAACTTATGAAGCCCCTCTCCTAACACAATATAATAACACACATGTGATCAAGATGACGGTACAAACGTGTTTACATGGTGATAAAATATGAGAGATATAGTGTGTAGTGCCTTCCAATGTTTTCAACATGTATGGGGTTAATGCACTGTAATTATTGGTGTTGTGCTGAATAGGGTTTTGTACGAAGTAGTCAGTAAGGAGTTGGTGATTAACAGTAAAGCTGACCATCGGCCACTTGGGTTCGATACGCGATGGCGAGTGGACGTTTAATCGCTTGTTTCCTCGCACCGTGTCGAACAGTACCAACCTTAAATTGGTACTGTTTATATTCCTCCCTTGGGGTGGTCAATGTTTGCTTTCCATTGGTATAGTTTATGGAGAACTAACATTTCCTCTGGGCTAACTACTCATCAAATTACATTAATAATTCTTTAGTACAGAAAGGGTTAATATACAGATATGTAATATGTAATATTCGGATTACTTATATGTGCAATGAACCCTCTTCTCGAATACACAATTAGTTTTCTTTTCATGACACATGATCGGTATCTGCGTTCGGACGTCATGAACGTATCACACCACTCACACGTGATGACCAGCATGGACCAATAGTTAAACATGAACTCACATGCCGCGGATTTAGCATATGGATTATACGTATGGAATAAAATACAGATTTTAAATAGCTGATATAGAATACTTAAATAACAAGTGTTCGAAGTTGTGTTCTATGGTTGACACAATGACGCAGTGGTGCCATGTATTAGCGATTTGCGTTGTTTTGGTTTACTACGCATGTCGATTGCAGGCTTTTAGTGACACTCCGTTTATGTGGAAGAAATACACGGACGGGTTCGAGGTGGTAAGAGATATGCTGGACAAAGCTGAAGTAAACTCCGGGAACTGTCACGGTAAAAGTAAAGAGGAGCTTATGCTTCCCAGGCATTCTGTGTCCCAGATACCGCGAGCGAACCAGCTTAAATTTTCAAAATACTGGTACCCTAACCGCACGAAGCTCATACATCTGCACAACATGGCTTTAAATCGCGCCATGTTTTATAGTTTTATTTTCCAGAAAATGAACGCAACTAAGTATTATAAATATCAACCAAGGTGGATATACATGTACATGGATGCCATGGCCTGCACCAAGGCTAACCTTGAGATTAACGGCACGGTAATAGCTTTTGACTACAAGACATGCTACGCAAATTGGTATATAGACAAAGCATTCAACACGACTTTGAAAAGATTCGGAGTGAAGGCTTGGGACCATGACGATTATAAGGATACAGGGAACTACTTGAGGGAACCATCGACACGGGCAGCCATGGTAGTTGATATAGGGGCCGGAAAGAATTCGGATTATACCCACCCTAAATATAAAATGAATAACTGGTACGAACACTGGCTCCCCGATAAGAAGGGAGATATGGATTCCGTGAACAAGTTCGCATATACCGTTGGTATAAAGTATGCGAAGTATCCTGGCAAGTTTAAGACTAAAGATTATGTGACTACGTCGTTTTTTGGTCCGGCGAATCCAAGTCAGAAGGAGGAAGATATTCTTCCAGTTAACTTTTCGAGGCCGTATTTCGATTGTGGGACGCGGAACGAGTGGGTGGTCAGTGCTAATGCCCCGATCGTGGATTTCATGCCGAGATATTCAAATTGGACACACATGAGACGTCCAAGGTAATTATTTAACGTAATTCTCCGAACTAATTGATTACTTTATTTATTACACTTCTGAATAAATTTCTTCGCCAAATATGATTAAAACACCCAGAATTAATGCATGAAAGTCCCGATGTGGAGAAAGATCAACCATCGAAATTTCAGTCTAGATAAGTAAGCGACATAACGTCAATGACGCCATGAGGAATGGCATAAATTCACTAGTGACATTACCATTCTTAATTTATAACGTCGTTTTCAATGGAAATCATAATTTGTAATGTTCTAAAAAATAGTAGAATTTCAGTCCCAGTTCGTGGAAGTGAGCAACAATAATATATATTTTTAATTATATAAGTCATTAAACTCTCTGGTAGCATTTCCATATATGTAGCTTTTGAATATTCATGACTTCCATATATGGAAATGCTACTACAAAACTTTGACCTGTAACACTAAAACCACGGAACCGGGCCTGGTGTGTCCAATATGGCTGCGAGTTAGTGACAGGACTTATGAAAAGGTAATATACGCATTTTTCATTATATTTCTTTTAAAATGCGGAGTCCGTTCTTCGTATGTTTTAATTTGACATTGTGGGGGTATGCCAACACCCCTGCTGCAACCAAACTTCATGCAGGGTTTACATCCATTGATGACTCGGTAAGTATGACTGGTGCGCTATGTATGGTAGAGATTGGATGCAAACCGCTTGTTTATTACGCCCTCTCGTGTGTATACTGTGAGGATGATCTGGCGATGTCACAGGAGCTATGGGGTAACTTTGATTAATAACGTACTCGCTTTATTGCGTGCCGGTTAGACTTTTTGCAGTATGTATGTATTCGCGGATGTACCTTCGCAGATGTCTCATTGTTGCGGTATTTATATTTTATGACCGCGTTAATTGCTTTCGATATTTAGGTGTTAAATTATGGCTGGGCCACTATTGAAGATGCTATTGCGGGAACACAATGCATAATATAGACACTATTAACACACTTTGATTAATAACGTACTCGCTATATTGCGTACCGGTTAGACTTTTTGCAGTATGTATATATTCGCGGATGTATCTTCGCAGATGTCTCATTGTTGCAGTATGTAACTTTTATGACCACGTTGATTTCGATATTTAGGTGTGAACAATGGTTGTGCCAGTCTTGAAGATTTTATTCCGGGAACACAATGCATAATATAGCAGCTAACATTGCCAATGAAGTATGTCTCAGTTGGAATGTAGACTAAAGGTAGTATTGCGAAGTATCGGGTGTATTTAGTCCAATTAGTAGATTTTGTGTCCGCATTTATAGGCTTTCTCGTGTGGTGAATGAGAACCCTGCAGTGATAAGCCGTAGATGTTGTAATAATTTGAAGAATTAGTTGTTTTAACGGAATTCCGAGTTGGTGCAGTCATAAAACCAGTATATTTCATATTTTATAAATGCCTAATAATATGATCTTGAGGGCATTACCATTTCCAACTATGGTTTTCTTGTTTCAGGAATGTCGCTGTTGTTAGCATGGAAATGGATTTCCTCAATATCGACTTCAATGCGTGCCCAGTTAGCGTCGGTAATCCGGGTCCGAGTGTCCTTTCTGGTATAGACCACTGTAAAAGGAAGACAACAACGGTATGACCATCACAAACCTGTTAACCCTCTCTATACTCAATGGATTCCCCCATTCAGCTATACAAGTATACATTGAACTGGTCTATTATTCATTTGGATGGATGTTGTTGTAATAAAAGCACACGACATACAGAAAAACATATAATACACGAACAGAATGGTTCATATTCATTGGAGGAAAATGTTCAGTCAATAAGTTCAACAAATATGGTCGTTTGTTGAACTTATTATATATCTGAACATGTTTTAAGGGAACTAAATTTCTATGAGTATTTAGTATAGAAAGGGTTAAATTATCTATATGACATTGATGATGATTTTCATAATATTGTGTCTGTAATTTGCAGAATGAGATCCCCAGATGGAGGGTGAATTTACGGCGGGCTGGCGTCACCAAATTTTCACCCCTGGTTCCTCATTCTACTTATATGCCTCAACTGCCATAGGAGACCTAGGATCAGATTGAAGTTCCCCAGTTGAAGTTGGTGATGTTCACCCATTAGTCACCTCGATTTGTGAACTTTATCTTCTGCAAATTAGTGAATATAGAAACTTCCCAGAAGGGAAAAAATAACTAAAAACAATGTTAATTTGATATTATAGATACTTCCCAGAAGATGCGGTCTAAGCAGAATGAGGTCCCCAGAGGATGAATTTGGTGATGCAAGCCCGCTGTGTGGTATAGCGTCACTAAATTCACCCTCTGTGGACCTCATTCTGCAAATGACAGACACACTATTTTCAGGCTTACATCTGCGATCTCTTATATGGATAAAATTTCCTGGATAACTATTCAGCCAATTCGTCGCATATGACTATCAACTGCACATTTTTGGAGTTACGGGGAGCACTGTATACATGTGTGTTAGATTACGTATTTTCAATTATGAAAATAATTGCACGATTTCGCATAATGAACTATATTACGAATAGCTTATATTATAGCAGTCGAAAAAACATGTGTACGGTCCAAAAACCTTTGAGTGCGTTCGTGACAAAATAGTGGCGTTCAAACTTCGTGCCACTCGAAGTAAGGTAATATGATTATTCTTGGTGTGATTAGTGTTTGCTTAATTGAATATGAGATGATAACGACACAATTAAGCACAAACTTATCTAAATTTTCATAATAATGGTATACGGCATTCAGATTTGCGGCGTGTGGCAACCATAAGCAAGATATTTTTATTGCAAAAAGGGCGATTAGAACAATAACCAATGCTAAAATAGTCACAATGAACCCCTTTTCAAAAAACTGAACATTCTGAAATTCTGTGACCTCTAAACATACCAAACATCAGTATTCATGCATGGCTGGGCTTATAATAGACTTCCAGTAACCTTCACCAACTCATTTGGTGTCAAATTAGGAACCAATATATAGCAGACTGGCGGCCGCAGGAAACATTAGACCAAAATCAACGCCAAGAACATTCTCTTTCGAATATCTGGAACTCTGTTAATAAAATACAAAAAGCAAACAGGAGTCGAGATAACTATAAAAAATTGATGCGTGTTAAATTGATCAACCAGAATACTCAAATAAAATAGAATGCAAAAACAAATACCACCCTGAGTGTACACACTTGTCCAATGCCTGGCTGAGAATACTAACGGAATTTGACTGCGTCAATTAATAAAGGTACTCAATCCGATCAGACGCTCCCAAATTACTATTTCTTTGGCTTCGGGGGTAAAAAGAGTCGAGGAACCTACCCTCAAAGCTCAGATTGATCAGATATCGATTTTTGAAGTTTGTTATTTCAATTGTTTCTGGGCCAGAAACACGAGCTCAAACGGACGGTCTTGCAGATAAAGATGGATCACTCTAAAATCAAGTGGTAATAACTCGACTCGAATCAAATATTTTTTACCCCCGAAGCCAAAGAAATAGTAGTTTAGGAGCGTCTGATCTGATTGAGTACCTTTAAACATACACTACAGTTAGTATACGTATCAGAGGGTTAGGGTTTGTTCACACACTGGCCAATTTACCTAACAATAGTTGGAAATTACACGACTAGATTATTCACACACATTCAAAGGTTAAGAATCTCATTATTAAACTACTTATATTTACACACTAAGTGTTGTCATCACTAAATCCAGCATTCTGATTGGTCGGCGCCCACGTGGCTAGCTGCAGTTATTTCTCGGTGAATGCGCAACGCATCATAACACCAAGCTCATAACACCATCGATACGTCATTGGGTTTGGAAAGACGAACGCGTAATGTTTTGGGCGCATTTGGACTCGCGCAGGATTGACTTAATACATCATCGGGTTTCAATATGAAGAGAAATTGTTCCTATTAACTTTTGTTAAGGGTGCTATTGGGTATTTTGGGCTGATCTTGTCGCGATACACTTTTCGATTTAAATACATTTACAAAAGTGGCTTTTTCGCTAAATGTATATAAATATAAGGATTACCTGTCATGTGGACTATTTTTATGGAGATGTAACCGTGAGGTAAGTGGTCATAACTTGTATGTAAAACCCTTCGGGTTTTACACAAATTATGTCCACTTACCTCACGGTTACATCTCCATAAAAACAGTCCACATGACAGTTAATCCTTATATATTACGTTGTTACATGTGATATCCCTCTGTGGCGAATTACCTGAAGGTCTGCTGAGCGGATTTCCTCTAGTGTGTGAGCAAAGTCTTATTAATTTCCCTTAATATATTCAGCCAAAATATACTCCAAAACTTGATATAGAGAAAACTGACCGTTGCGTATCCATTTGTAAACATGCATTTTACATATATTTGTTTATTCACTGGAATCTTATCTAAATTCAAATTTAAATATATAAAATTGAATCTGAAAATTAAAGTGAAATAGTTAAATTAATAAACAGCCATTATTGATGGAATTCTGCCACATTCAGAGGTGCCGAGTAGACGGCCGTCATTAGCGACGGCACTCCACACAATATTTGTCCTACTTATATTATCATGTTTTATCATGTACATATTGTAAATAAATATTATCTAACTAGTTAACTATACGAAAGCGCGTTAGGGCTATAAGAAACACCACCGCAGCTCAAATATACAAATACACAACTCGTTATAACAAACTTGCAAGTCGGTATAACGACTTCCAACAACTCACTGTAACGACTTATAACTCGTTATAACGACTTACAACTTGTTATAACGAGTTCAAACAAGTTGGAAAGTTGTGAAAGTCGTTATAACGACTCGCAAGTCGTTGTAACGAGTTGTTGGAAGTCGTTATAACGAGTTGCTAATATTGATTTACAACTCGTTATAACGACTTGTAAGTCTTTATAACGAGTTGTCGGAAATTACAACGGCTTGTGGAAATAAAATAACGACTTCTTTTTATTTCTAACGACTTCCAATAACTCGTTATAACGAGTTGCAAGTCCGTTTGGAAGTCGTTAGAAAGAGTTGTTGGAAGTATAGAGTATAATGTCGTAAGGGTCGGATCAATAAATCATATACCGCAGCTAGGAGGGGGAGTTGGGGCAGCGGTCAAGTTTCTGCAACATTGAGAGGGATGGGGACTTACACTACATCCAACCAATCATGGGACCATCTCCTTTTATACTCAACATAATATATGCAACAAATGAATGAATTTTTTACATTAATTAGTGCAAAATACAATCATGTGCTCTATGAACGATGCAAATAACATTGTAATTATAATGAAAATGAACTTATGACTCCAGCCATTTATTCATTATAATTGACATGGCCTCAAGATTTCAGTGTTGAATCACTCGCCTAAAATATCTTCCCGGTGTTGGATGTTTTGCTTATCGCTCATTATTTACATTCTGTATATAAACGAACGCTTCGCTCACACAAAGTGTGTTTTGTGGAATTGTCGCATTCATATCATCATTAAACTATACTATTACTATATTCTTGAGGAAATTTTCATAATCTGGAAACTGTTATTTCTAAATTATAACCTACAATGAAGGCCATTCGTGCCTTTAATCTCAGTCTTTGAAACGACATGTTGTATTTAGACACCAATGAGCAGCTTCAAATAGGGTATTCGGTTTACGACACCAGATCTCCCATAGATATCGGAAGAAATTAACCTTGCATTCAACAGACTAATAATTAATTTGTTTAATGAGAGCATGACTGACGTATGTGATGGTAAATCCTATAAGTCATGTGAGTCAATTCATTAAATTATAAATAACAAATACGATACATTAATTTATTTCGCTGTGACTTTAACAAAAGCTCGAATTAAAAGAAAATATCGAAGGTTATAACTTCTACTTCAGTCATTGTATGTCTTGTGGTTGATAATCCAAGAAGAATTGGAATTAACCCTGTCTATACTAACGCATAATGGACGAGTTGTTTTCCCATAGGACATGTTCAGATAATCAGTTTAACCCTTTATATATTAAAGCATCATTGATGAGTAGTTATCCAGAGGGAATGTTCAGATAACAAGTTTAACCCTTTCTACACTAAAGCATCATTGATGAGTAGTTATCCCATAGGAAATGTTCAGATAATAAGTTTAACTCTTTCTATACTAAAGCATCATTGATGAGTAGTTATCCCTTAAGAAATGTTCAGATAATAAGTTTAACCCATTCTATACTAACGCACCATTGATGAGTATTTATCCCATAGGAAATGTTCAGATAATAAGTTTAACCCTTTCTACACTAAAGCATCATTGATTAGTAGTTAGCCCATAGGAAATGTTCAGACAATAAGTTTAACCCTTTCTATACTAAGACATAATTGATGAGTAGTTATCCCATAGAAAATGTTCAGATAATAAGTTTAACCCGTTCTATACTAACGCATCATTGATTAGTAGTTATCCCTTAGGAAATGTTCAGATAATAAGTTTAACTCTTTCTATACTAAAGCATTATTGATGAGTAGTTATCCCTTAGGAAATGTTCAGATAATAAGTTTAACCCTTTCTATACTAACGAATCATTGATGAGTAGTTATCCCATAGGAAATGTTCATATAATACGTTTAACCCGCTCTATACTAACACATCATTGATGAGTAGTTATCCCATAGGAAATGTTCAGATAATAAGTTTAACCCGTTCTTTTCTAACGCATCATTGATGAGTAGTTATCCCTTAGGAAATGTTCAGATAATAAGTTTAGCCCTTTCTATACTAAAGAATCATTGATGAGTAGTTATCCCATAGGAAATGTTCATATAATACGTTTAACCCGCTCTATATATACTAACGCATCATTGATGAGTAGTTATCCCTTAGGGTGGATACACACATGCATGTAATCTCTGTAAATATCGTGTATTTGGCGTTTTACATGGATCATACACACCGTGTAATATGTGTCCGCTGACAACCCAATAATTGCGACTGTGTTTAACCACAGTGAGTTAAACTCTGAACCTCTGAAGAGCCGTTGACTGGGACGAAGTCCTCAGGCCGCTTAAAATAATTATTCGCGCGATAACTCAAATGGTCGACGTTCTGTTTAAATCATTGTCAGTCTTCTATTGATGTTAATACCAGTGATGGCATCTTCACCAACGCAGGGGGCTATGACCCCCAACATGCACGGGGAGCTATATTATCCCAGAAGCTACCGAATTCACCATTGCATATTACCTCGACGGGGGGGGGGGTCTTTGCATGCAGCACCCTGAGTCCTGACACCCTGCTTTATAAATATCGTAGTCATGTCTGTCGTGTCTGTTTTCTACGAGTGATTAATCTAATATGCAGCAATTTATGCTATTCATATAATTATGAACATATTATATAGCTTTAAATTTGAATGCATGGTGTTGCTGTTTGTCTTCATTCGGCGAAAGGGTTGCCTAGCTACGAGTTCCCAACTACGTCACCTTTCCTCTCTTGTGTTATACAGTTATACATGTATACGCAAAATTTACAACTATGGAATATTTAAGTAAAACATTATATTGTAATTTTTGCCCAGATAATCCCGGCTGATACATTCAATTAACTCCCTTAGTTATTGGAAGCTTTCGAGAACCAGCCCCTCCCCCAATCATGGATTAAGGTCGAAAATGTTATAATTCAAGCTTGTGACAGTTAGGAGCTTGTTCAACCTTTGGCTTGAGAAACATATATATAAATGGGGGGGGGGGTGTCACTCTTTTTAATTTCAACGCTGTACCTGCATTATTTTTTGGCGCTATAATGAATATTTGCAGTCCCAATTGAATTAATGTTATCACATGAGCTCGCTCTCAAATTATCAGAGAAATCTCAACAAGCCGGTATAATCCTATAAAAGAATTCTGCATATTTTATTTTTGTTTTGGATGACCCTGTTTCCAAGAAATGACAGAAACAAATCAAGTAAAAATCGACAGGCTCTAATCCACTTTTCGAAATGAATTATATATAACTCGTGAAAAACAGCAACATAAATTATATCAGACAAGAATTACTCATTTCGGCATCCATGAAAGAAGACATGTTTATGACTGGCCTGAAATTTCTTGATGGCAGTTTGTTTGATAATGGCTTATAACTACTCACTGGTGAAATTGACCTCTCGCGCGCAGGTGATTAATTTTGTCAATTATTGGTGTGGCCATGGAAAATACATGTATTTTACATACAGACATTACATGCATGTGTGTATCCACCCTTAGGAAATGTTCAGATAATAAGTTTAACTCTTTCTATACTAAAGCATCATTAATGTATAGTTATCCCATAAGAAATGTTCAGGAGGAGGTAAAGTGACCAATTTTGAATGGGGATTTCCATGCAAATCTCCGCAGCAAAAGTTATATATAAAGCAGCCATATCATTAAAAAGACATAACTTTTAACTGGCGGCTGCGCTTGGTAATTTGGCAATTTTTTCCTGAATTTTTTTTCTGGAATTGCAACGTTTGACCTAGTTTTAAAAAAATCAATAAGAATTTTTTTTTTAAATAAACCAACTTTCTATATTCCAAGCCAGATAAATATGTATTGTTTTCAATACCGCGCAAAGTCACGCCCAGAAATATTTGCAACTCTGTAACTTTTGTTGTGGAGATATGTGACCCGCCATATCAAATCCAGTCGTAAGTCGGGATTTTTTTTACCCTGTGCCAATGCATTCTCTTATATATGCGAGTCGACCATAGGTCGCCTCGCATATATAAGAGAATGCATTGGCCTAACAATTTTTTATCATTTTTATTAAATAAATGTTTCTTACAATTTTTAGGACATAAAATAAAAAACATCCATTACCCTGCAGGGAGCCCCACACATATAGAAGAGTGTCGTCTGCTCATGTTTGTCTGGGGCTCTGTATGGGTGAAATTATAAAATTGTTAAAGAATACAAGAAAAAATTATTAAAATTGTAAAAAATTGTTAGGCCAATGCATTCTCTTATATATGCGAGGCGACCTATGGTCGACTCGCATATATAAGAGAATGCATTGGCACAGGGTAAAATAAATCCCGACTTACGACTGGATTTGATATGGCGGGTCACTTGACCTCATCTTTAACTCTTTATATAACTCTAAAACATGGCATTCTTCATTGAGAGCACGAATGTTGTGTCACCCAATGGTCAGCGGAATAACAATCTACTATATAACTATATATACCACACAAACTATATGATTTGTGTATGATTTTCTTAATGTCGCCAGTGAGGGAGTGGCCCAAGTTAATTTCAGTAAAATTCACTACGGAGCGTGCAAGAATATTATATGTCTCAATGTATCGTTACTCAAATGTTTGTGATTTACGTCTGTCTGTCTCTTCGTCTTGTATTATTTATTTCCTCAAAAAACTTTTTTAAAGGTACTCAACCCGTAAAGAGGGTCTCCATCTCAACAGATTCCAACAACAACAATCCGATCAGAGGGTCCTATATTACTATTTCTTTGGCTTTGGGGGTAAAAAATATTTGATTCGAGTCGAGGAACCCATCAAACAAAGCTCAGAGTTATTAGATATTGATTTTTGAAAATTCTTATGTTCTCGAGATGAGTACCAATAACTGCCGTCAATTTGGTAACCTGCTCGAGATTTTACGCCAAAATTCTATTCAAACAGACAAGGATGGATAACTCTATAATCAAGTGGGTAATAATAACGAATTTTTGACAGTCTTCTGGGCCAGAAAGAATTCCCGATAATGAAAAATAATAGATTTCTAAAATCGATATATAACAAATCTGAGCTTTGATGGGTGACTTCCTCGACTCGAATCAAATATTTTTGACCCCCGAAGCCATTGAAATAGTAATTGAGAGGAGTTTTATCGGGTTGAGTACCTTTAAAGTTTTTATTAAACTTCGGTATCTTATTGGAGTAATTTGACTTTTATTGGTAATTCCATGGTAACATTATTGTTTTCATAAAAATGGTTTTGAGATGCGAAATCTCATTATTTGAGAAGTTATTAATAATGAAAATAAGAACAAAGTCAATCTATGTTTTACATGTACATGTACTTGTTACGGATAGTTGATTTTGCATTTGGGTCCCTTTAACTTTCGTGACAATATTAGATGACGGAATCTCGGCCAATTTACTGTTGAGGTAACATAAGAAGCGATGGTATGTGTGAAATGCACCATCCCAGTGTAGAAAAACTGGACCAAGCAAAATAGGAACAGATTCTGATGACTTTCTGATGATATTTGGATTTTTGAAACAAACTGTCGTTACATAGCAAGAACTTAGATTGAAAGTACGATCGATACCAATAACTGAACCACGTTATATCTTTATAGCAGATTTCCAGGGAGGTGCATGCCACTGCATGCCTCTTCGGATAAGGCGTTCCACATCAGTATGGCAGACGGAAAGAAGGAGTATTTATATAAGCATCTACTCTCACATGATGTTGTGTGTGGCGCTGGTTGTGGCCTCGAGATCTGTCGTTGGTTTACCAACAGCTCGCTTGATCTCTCGAGGTTGTTGGCCATGTTGAATACCATCGTCAATTACAGTTCTCTGTTTCGATGAGAGTCGTTGATAAGGAGCGGAAGTCAATTTTGCATTGCCATGGATACTTTCTTCAACATGCCTATCAAAAGCATGTTGTTTCTATAATATAGAGCGCCATGAAACACCGAATGCAACTAACTGTCACAACACTGAACTACAATAGGTGAGAGACAGCCATCAAAAACAATTAAAGCCTGCCTTATAGAATGTGGATTAGTGACCATAATTATGGCAAATATATATGCAGCTTATTTGTCAATAAATGTGGTCATTTAGACAATATATGCAGCTACTTTGCCACTATATGCAGCTAATTTGTCAATACATGTATATTCGGTTAGTTAGTCAATAATATCAAACATACCAGAGGTCCGCTGAACAAAGCCTTGTTTTCCGGAGAATTTTGATTTGTCGCGCTATCATAAAATATATGTAAACAGTATATTAAACTATTGTATCATCACTTTATCTTTTTGTATCACGGTAAATTATATAGCATTTTGAAGACAGATTAATCGCGGACATGTCAGATGATTAATCACATTCAGGGGCTCCACATGTAAATGTAGTACGTCTCTTAAATCAAAGTCTGTTATAGACTAGTAACGGGACGGGACTCTGTCCGAAACAGCATCAACTCAACCGATATCTCAACTGTTGTGGACCGAGAAGACTTGGTCTACAGTATATCCAGCTCATTGCTCTTGTCAATATATGTGGTTAGTTAGTCAATATATGAGGTTACTTCGTCAATATATGCTGTTACTTCGTCAATATATGCTGTTACTTCGCCAATATCAGCAGTGCATTGCTCTTGCCAATATGTGTAAACAATTAGTCAATATATGCAGTTAATTCGTCATTATATAGACCCCCCAACAATTTTTTCGGAGGACAGTCAGAAATATGAGGAAGATATATATATGCAACTCTCGATGTCCCGTTCTTTATAATGATACATTCACAAGAGAATATATGCAGCTCATTGCTCTTGTCAATATATAATAAAAGGCCGTCCGGCCACAGTGTCCTCCGAAAAAGTGGCTTCATTTGGGGCATCAATTTGATTCAGATATGATCACACAAACTAAAGTTATCATCCGGAAACCAGAAATTGACAGGATTCTAAGTCGTAAAAGGGCCATAACTCTCACAAAAATGGGCAGAGAAAACCCATATTCGAACCTGACCTGTATTTTCGGCTGATAAAATATCATACTAAATTTGATTCAGATAAGATCACACAAACTGAAGTTATCATCCGGAAACCAGAAAATTACAAGATTCTAAGTAAAAATAAGGGCCATAACTCTCGCACAAATGGGCCGAGCAAACCCATTTTCGAACTTGACCTGTATTTTGGTCTGATAAACTCAACTATAAAATTTGCTTTTGATCTAATAAACGAAACTAAAGTTATCATCCGGAAACCATTTCCGGACGCACACACGGACGGACGGACGGCTAGACGGGCGGGCGGTACGACGGACGGACGGACACCGGCTATTTTAATAGTCCCCCGAAATGTTTTTCGGGGGACAATTATATATAATGGAACATCACGAGCCGTGTATAATGATGAACTGACAACATATATTAAAAAGAACAATGCGCTGCATATATTGGCAAAGTAACTGCATATAATGACGAACTAACTGCATTTATTGACTAACTAATTGCATATACATGTATTGACACAAATTAGCTGCATATATTGACCAACTAACCACATATATTGACAATGTAGCTGCAAACAATGGCAAATGAGCTATATATTGATATATTAATCAGATATATTGCATGAGCTTAAAGATGAACAATCCGAATTAACGCTCCTAAATTACTATTTCTTTGGCTTCAGGGGTGAAAAATATTTTATTCGAGTCGAGGAACCCACCCATCAAAGCTCAGAGTTAACAGATATCGATTTTTTAAATCTGTTATTTTTCACCACCTGGTATATTTAAGGCCTGGAAAATATTCGACGAATGCCGACTGACATACTCTCGATACCAAATTGCTTCGGAACAAAATGTTGATATATAACACTTTTTGCTGCTTTTGGGGCAATGTTATACTGTAGTTGACAGTGGTTAGCATTATTTTTTGTCAATTAGTCGATTCTGATAACTGAAGCGGCATTTCAAGACATGTTGTTGTTGTTGTTGTTGTTGGAATTTGATGATATGGGGACACTTGAATCGGATAGTGTGCCTTTAACATAAGGCAGCTGTGGCGTTCCATTGCTATGATGATGTTCTGATGGCGGTGACGATGACGGGCGGCAATGATGACAATAATGCTGCTGATGATGTGGTGATGATGGCGGTGTTGATGATGATGATGCTGATGGTTATATTGTGTCGCAAGGATTATAGGACTTCATTTCTATCCAATAATGCCATTTTTTAGTATATTTTTCAATATCGTTTCCATGGTAACAGGTATTTCTCACGGTATTGGGCATTTTCGGCAGTTTAATCAAAATGCGTTTTAAGTAGACGTATGCAGCTGTTTCGGTACGGATAAATTATTACTGTTACCATGTAGTATGTACCTAATAAATGTTCCAATTACAAAATATCGCATTTTTGGTAAAAACCACCATTTTCACCACAAAATGGCAATAAAACCCTTATAACCTATATGTGCATCCTGTTTAATACTGGTTGGAACATAGTTATGGTTGAAAAGGGGATTCAGACATCTATAACGCGTTGCCATTACACGCTTTAAATGTCCGGTTTATGGACACAATTTCATTATTTATGATTATTTGACGAAATTTGGTCCGTTTCCATGACAACAGCTGAATAATCCCCAACAGTGACCCTATGAAGAAGTCTGGATTAAAAGTGCATGTCATAGAAAACAAATTTCAGAAAGTTATATTGTGTTGCAAGGGTTATTGGACTTCAATTCTTTCCAATAATGCCATTTTTTGTATTTTTTCAATATCGTTTCCATGGTAACAGTTATTTCTCAGGGTATTGTGCCTTTTCGACAGTTTTATCCAAAATAGATTGAAGTACCCGTATGAAGCTATCACAATATGCATAAATTATTACGGTAACCAATGTAGTATCTAATAAATGTTCCAATTCCAAAATTATCGCATTTTTTGCAAAAATCAACAGTTTTTACCCCAAAATGGCAATAAAACCTTCATAACCTATATGGGCATCCTAGTAACTACTGGCGTAGTTGGAAAATAGTTATCGTGGAAAAATAACATCAAGAAATTATCTTCAACATATGTTTCTGTCTTGGATTGTGCTTAAATTCTTTTTTACCGTCTGCTGAAGGGTTTTATCTCAAAATGTGTCTACATTGTTTACATGCCGTTTCCATGACAACGGCACCACTTTCAAAGTTTACAGCAGGGCGGAACATGAAGCTGACATGTTCTACTTTCATATGATCTATAATTTTCCCGTGTGTAAAACAAAAAATTAAACTCGAAAAATAAGCCCCGTTGGGGCCAAGGCCGCTCCTCTAATAGCCATTTGACTAATCCATGCAGAAGCTTGTGTTCGGCTTTTCTATGCCGAACACAAAACGCGTTTTACAAAACATCGAATAAAATACTTATTATTGGCCCAAACTCCACCAGACTTCGTATAGTAATAGTGTGAACATGAATACACATGCCTATGAACTTTATTTGTTATATTTCCCATTATTACGTGCGCTCGCGCAACAGTATATATGGCGATCAGTCAGATTCGTAGGTTGGTGTCACCCTACCGATTTCACTCCATGACGTCACCCTTACGCAGTACATGCCGGCGACGTTACGGAGTAGATTATAGAGTTGACGCCCTTGGCACTGACTTCCGTTACTAGCTCGTTGCTATATAAACAAACCAGCGATGTGGCTTTTGTCGAAAATTGACAGTCAGTACATTCGCCCTGTATACATGTACTTTCAGAAAATACAAAACACCACAACGTTATACCCCACCAATGTCAGTGTCTCGATATCATTTGATCAAATTTCTTGACATGAAACCGCGACAGACACGGCGTGAAATACATCGCATTGAGTAAACAATTTCCCATTGTTTCAATTCAACTTCAAGATCGCGGTAAAATCAAAACCGCAATTTGTAAGTGGTAAACATCTGAAAAAGATATCAGGTACATGCAGAAACTAATTGTTGTGCATATTTATTTCTATTGTGAGGTGGCAATTTTTCATGTTTATCAGTATTTTTAACGATAAGAGTGATGGTAATTGGGGGACTATATTTTATCTAGCGCATTAAATTTAAAATAAAAAGTCGTGAATTGGTTGAGTGTTTTCTATGGCCGCACATTTCGTTGATAATTACGAGCCATTTGTTTGTCTAAATAACATTTTTAAGTTTGAAGAGCATTAGAATGGGGATAACAGTGTGGTGTGATTTCGGAAAGGTACATGGCGAATATACTGTGGCAAATACCCGTTAATGGGCTCCGGCTCCGCCGTCGCCCATTAACTAAATTTGCCACAGTATATTCGCCATGTACCTTTCCGAAATCACAAAACACCACACTGTTATCCCCTAAATAAAATTATTGAAGATTGTAATTGTCTTTTTTTGCTAGCATTAAATTAAATTAAATAAATTAAGTAAAATACAGTGAAATTATTTTTTTTTATTATTTTTTATTACATTTTTGCGCATGTTGGCATCTCTCTGAGTGCATTCTAGTTTGGACTTGTGTTCGCTTGTGTTCGGTTGTGTTCGGCTATTATGAGCACCGTAGCTGGGACCCGGATTACCAAAGCTCACCGGATTGGTGTCGTTACATTCCATCTCCTTTGATCTAGCAACTGTTAGCTATACTTCATCCTATGTAGGAACATCATGCTCCTAAAGCCAAATATATTTTCAAAAAGTGAATGTAAATTGAACAAAAGGTCTGGTTAACAAAAAAATTAAATTGCATGAAAAAGTTTTGTTTACATATTTCATAAAATTATTAAAAATATTTACCCCGAAATAGGAATCTAGCGACCTTGCTGGCCGTTTACATATTATCTTCAATTTTCTAACGGTATTTCGGCCTCAAAAATTGATGAAATATTCTCAAAGTTCAAGGCCGACAAACGGAAACTTTAAGTTCCGATTGAAAGATCGCAAAGTCATTTTAAGATTGCTTCTTGGGAAACCAGTAAAAGCGTCATGACATCAAGACGTACACCATGACGTCACTACCTACACCGGCGCGCAAAATTCCAGACAGGACTGCGTCGATGGCCAGACAGCTGAGACTCGTATTACATGGCAGGCTAAATATCCACATTTACGTTATATGTGATTATTTACATACATTGTATATATCATTTTCTTGTGTCCCATTATAATTAGGGTGGATACACACATGCATGTAATTTATGTGTGTAAAATACATGTATTGTACATGGCCACAACAATAATTGACAACATTAATCACATTAATCACATGCGCGCGAGCTAAGTCAAATTGTCTTCTATCAGTACATTTAAGGCCAGTCCAAAACATGTCTTCTCTCACGGATGCGGAAATTAGTCAAGTCTGTGTGATATCTGGCATTTTATTAATGCACGACCACCATAAGCCATACGTTTGGCATATACAGGCTTGATGTAGAACATTTTCAACCATGATCCTTGTTTGGGTGGGGTCTCGAAAGCTTCAAATAGCTAAGGGACTTAGTTGAATGTATCGGTCGGAATAATCTGGGCAAGAAGGTACAATATGATATGTTTTACTTAAATAGCTCAGAGTTAGCCACCCCGCCTGGTAGCTTTTGGGGTCATATATAGCCCCTACATGCGTCGGGGAAATCCTGATCCACCACTGCTATAAATAAGAGAGGACTGGTAATTATTTAAATAGAAAGTCTACCATATGGGTTATCCCACGAACAATTATTTTAAGTGGCCTGGCGACTCGGTCCAAGATAACGACTTGACTACATTCCGACTTAATTGGAACTAGAACTCAGTACGTTCAACACGTAGGCAATGATTGGGTTGTCAGTGGACACATATTATATCGTCTGTATGATCCATGTAAAACACCAAATACACGACAATTACAGAGACTACATGCATGTGTGTATCCACCCTTATGGTTTATCATCAAATCCTTCTATAAAGATAACAATTCATCCGATAATCCCATGAACAGTAACAAGCGGGCGCAAATTACGTTTACGTACAGGATCATATTATTATATTATTATACTAATATAAAGCTATATCTATATAGTAGAGGTAATATATTTATTTATTATATTTTAATCAAGTTGAATATTACATGGACAGTGATCCCTAGGACTGTGATAATATATAAAAAAAAATGATAAGAAATAATGGGGAATATCTCTTTCACGACAGGAGCTGCGCTGTTTCAGCATTAAAGTTAGTGTGCCAGTATATTCTCTTATATAATGGGAGCATCGCATATATAAGATAATGATTACAGGCTTAGGGTGGATACACACATGCATGTAATCTCTGTATGTAAAATAGATGTATTTTACATGCATGGCCACACCAATAATTGACAACATTAATCACCTGCGCATGAGCGGTTCATTGTTAACAGGCCAGACCTCTGAGTAGTCATATATAGGCGAAGTCAAACTCTCTGCTATCAGGACATTTAAGGCCAGACCAAAACATGTCTTCTCTTACGGATGTGGAAATTAGTTAAGTCTGTGTGATATCTGACATTTTATTAATGCACATCACCAGAAGCGACACATCTGATGTATACAGGCTTGATATAGAACATTTTCTACCATGATGCTTGCTTGGCGTGGGGTTTCGAAAGCTTCAAATCGCTAAGTGACTTAGTTGAATGCATCTGTCGGAATAATCTGGGCAAGAAGGTACAATATATGTTTTACTTAAATAGATCAGAGTTAGCCACCCCGTCTGGTAGCTTTCGGGATCATATATAGCCCCAAGTCGGGGGTCATATTTAGCCCCTGCGTCAGGAAATCCTGATAATATTGCCCCCATGGTGTGGATCATAGCCCCTGGGTTGGGGAACTCCTGGTGCCATCATCGGTATACAAATCAAGAGAAGACTGACAATGATTTAAACAAAAAGTCCAACATTTGGGTTATCGCGCGAACAGTTATTCTAAGCGGCCTGACGACTTCGTTCAGTCAACGGTTCTATGCACGCTCAGAGCTTGGCTCACTGTGGTCAAACACAGCCGCAATGATTGGGTTGTCAACGGACACATATTACATGGTCTGTATGATACATGTAAAACGCCAAATACACGATAATTACAGAGATTACATGCATGTGTGTATCCACCCTTACAAGGTCAATGTAAATATTGTTAGGTCAATGTATTCTCTTATTCGATGCTCCTTATGTATATATATACAAGAGATGAATTAGCACTGAGTTTTCGCAAAATTTCAGGAAGCTCTTGTCATGGAAGGATTAAACCACATTTCTTCGCCATCTTAAAATGTCCGTCGCATCAAAATCACAAAATTATACGAATTATCGTATATTGCAGTGCAAACAAGACTCAAATTTCAACAAGGGCTTCGATAGAGGATGGTACTATTGTGTCTGTAAATCAGGATACCGGTTTCCAAAACAAATCGTCCCTCCATTCAAAGGGATCTACGTGGAAAAGGCGACGTACAAAGAACACGAAGAGGGATTCGACTGCATTCCCATTAACGGTTAGTATTAAATTTTACTGAATCGATTCGCATCCCCGTTAAAGGTTAGTATTTACTGAATTCGCACTTTCTGGGGCCAGGAACCTATAGCCCAGTGCATTTATGAGGACAAAGTGTCAAACCTCAAACTAATTGCAACAAAATGTTTCTGAGCAGGAATAAGTCTAATAACCCATTATATACAACATACTAAAAATAAAAAAGGATCAAGAAAGGCGAAAACTGATAACAAAAATTAATTAAATTTGTTAAAATTTGGTAAAATATTCAATTTATGCCTTTCAAGGATGTTTATAATAACTCCATTTCAAGTCCTTCCATCAACTCCATTTCAAGTCCTTCCATCAACTCAGGAATTCGACTTCATCCCCGTTACATGTTACATCCGTAACAGAAGACATGTTTTATTGTTGGACTTTTTGTTTAAATCCATTTTGATTACAGAACAGTAAACATTTTCCAGATACGTAGAGTATTTTTCGAGTTATGTGTCTCTAAATTTGAGAGTTTGCCTAATATCGGAATCTCAGTTTCTCAGGAATTCGACTTCATCCCCGTTACATGTTACCATCTCTTTACTGAATCGATATATTCTCACTTTCTGGGTACGTTCATAGACTCGCAAATTAGCCAGGAACTTTTTGTCAGGCATTTCAGTATATATACCAGACACCCAACATAAAATTTATTATAAAATGCATCTATATATACCGCAGCTAACTACATGCGTATGGCAAGCCAAACCGCTATTTAATGTTAATTTTACTTAAGTAAAATCAAATTCCTCTTTATTTCACTTAAGTGAAATAAAATGACATTTTATTTTACTTAAGTAAAATATAGTGTCATTTTATTTTACTTAAGTGAAATAAAGCGCCATCTACATGGTTTTATTTTACTTAAGTAAAATAAAATGACACTATTTTTTAACTTAAGTAAAATTCAAACACACACTAATTTTACTTAAAGGGGTACTGTACCCAAGATGTTGTTGTTGGTTTCTATAATCCCCGAGTCGGAGAATAAGGTAACAACTTTTCTATTTTTTGAAAGTCTGTTGAGTACGAAGTATTGTTACGGATGGCAAATTTACCGGAATGCAAAAATACAAATTGTCGTTGTCGAGTAATTTTTGTAAAGTTTTCAACCAAATGAATCAAATAAACATTATATTATATGCTTAGTAGTCCCATATACTCATTTAAGTTAGTGTACCGTCACTAGTTAATGAGTGGCTTGGGTTTTCTCCCCGTATAAGCATAATGTTTCAAACGATCGTGTGTGCAATTGTGTTCCTAATCCGGTATCCCTCAATTATAATTTGATTACGTTTTGCACACGAAAATTCGAATTTTAAGAGACGCCATTTTATGGCTGGAGCCATAAAATCAATTTATATTAAATTATTAACTTTTAAATTATTAAATTTTAAGATAGCCTATTAACCTGAGCGTTTACAGAATACATGTTCGACTCAAATTACTTATATTTCTATATAGTATCGATAATAGATCGTTGTTATCACCGGGAATTTATTGAAAATGGCGTACAGTACCCCTTTAAGTAAAATAAATGAACATTTGGTTTTATTTCACTTAAGTTAAATAAACGCCATCTACCGGTCATCGAATTGTTTTTTTGTTTTTTTGTTTATATAATTTTTTTATTGAATAGCAAAACATACACGGAATATCACAGACTTACATTAGCATACGATACTTCAAGGGCGAGAGGGGAAACTATCTCACTGTCACATGCGCGCTGTCTTACACTCTTCATTCGCACCTGGTGTCATCATATAATGTTACATGGACATATACTATGTTGATATCAAATATGGGAGATTGGACACGATACACGACACAGCGCTGCGAAACAGTCAGGATATGTCAAAACAGAAGATACAGCCTCGATGCCGGGGGGGGGGGGGGCTATATTAATAGAGTTGTTACCCTTTGTTCTTTGTCGACAAATTATTTCGTTGTTTACGAATAATCGGTCAATGACTGGCCATGTTTCAACTTTCTATTCTACCAATATAATATTGAGATATATATCCGAACGGCCTTTAAAGTGTTGTATCTTATCGGGTTTCGTTTTCAAGTGCTCGTTTCATTAGAAGCCACTTGGTATCGAACATATTACGTTCAAGTCTGCAGTATGCATTGTATTTTTCGCATTTATACCTAAAGTTGAATTCTGCAATTAAAGCATTCATAGACAATTCGTCCGTTGTAAATTTTGTTTTGTAAATATAGTTTTTAATAATCAAAATTAAATAATTTGTTATGTTATCAGTTCGATTGCTCATGTTTCCAAGCGTCATTGTCTTTTTTGTTAAAGGAATGACGAAATTGTTTGATATTGTCCATTTGGAAAGCTTGTCTAGGAATGATTGAACATGCGGACACTCCCAAAATATGTGGCATATCGTTTCTTGTGTTTGACATCGGTTGCAAAGATCGTTTTGTCTAATCTTGGCCAGTTTTAGAAATTTATTGGTAGCTAAAATTCTACAGTTTATACGAAATTGAAGCCAGTGTAATTTAGTGTCAAACGTGGACTGGAATGGGGCCTTGAAGCAAATATCCCATGGAATGTTGTACTCGCCTAGTTTGGATTCCCATTTCGAGCACACGTCCAGTTTCTTGTTTCTCGACACTAGACAGTTGTAAAAATCGCGCCCACCTTTCGCATTGCGTAATAATAATATGTAATTACTTGGGAGGATTGGTGCCATCAGCGGATTATTAGGTTGTTTAAGGGTTTTGACACTTTTTTCTGCTTGTCGAAGAAGTGCATGCAAGGTGATGAAATCTGTTCGGACATTAAATGTCGATAAGAGGGAATGTCTAGTGTGAAATGTGCCATCAGTCTGGAAAAGATCGTTAACGAAAATGATTCCATGTTCTCTCCATGTCCGTATATTTAGTGTCGAGCCATTTATTTTAAAATGTTCATTATTCCATAAAATTGAAGACAGTAAGGGTAGGGTCTCTTTTTCTGCTACCAATAGCTCAGACCAGGCGATAAGGACATCTCTCCAGAAAGGATTCTCGATGCGGGCAGAATATAGCTTTAAGTATTGGCCTCCATATGCAAGAAAGAGGGGATCTTCGTCTATTGGTAAATATACAAGGGGGTGCCATTTCGGCAGTTTCAGTATAATTCGGCGGATCCATGTTATCTTCATAGATGAATTGAAAGCTTCGACATCAACCATTTTCAGGCCCCCTGCTTCGAAATTTTGGCAGAGTTGGGTTCTTTTAACTCTGTCTCGTTTTCCTCCCCAAACAAAGTTAAACAGAATCGTTTTTAAATTTAAAAAAAATGATGCTGTCGGGTTGGGAAGAGACTGAAATAGGTGGGTTATTTTTGGCAGTATAAGAGATTTTATTACCGTGATTCTACCCAAAGGAGTCAATAGCCTATGTCCCCATGATTTTATCAGGGTCTTAATATCGGATAGCTTTGAGTCGTAGTTATCTAATATTTTATCAAGGTTGGTATTAAATTTGATCCCTAATAGAGTAAAGGAGTTGGTGAATTGTACATGTAGTTCAGGGCATATGTTGTGTGTATTTCCCTTCAGAGCCCCAATCCACGATGCCTGACATTTGCTGTGGTTGATATTCAGTCCTGACACCGAGGCGAATTTGTCTAATGTACTATAAGATTCTAATAGACTTTCCTGACTGCCATCGAGGATCAGCGTTGTATCGTCTGCGTACTGTGTTATTTTATATTCTAAACCGCCGAGGATTATTCCTTTAATTTTAGTGTTTTGTCTCATTAGGATACCTAGAATTTCTGCACAAATTAAAAAAATATAAGGTGAAATAGGATCACCCTGCCGACAGCCTCTGAATAGATTGAAACTTTGGGAAATATGCCCGTTTATGAGAATTGAAGAGGATATATTATTGTAGAAAATGGATATCCAAGACTTGATTGATTCACCAAAATTAAACAAATCTAGGCACTCATGTATGAATGACCATGATACAGAGTCGAAGGCCTTTTCAAAATCTATTAATAGCAGCATTCCTGGTTTTGATTCTTGCTCTGTTTTTTGAAGAATGTCGTATATGAGTCTGGTGTTGTCTCCAATAAATCTATTTGAGAGGAAGCCTGTTTGATCGGGGTCTATTATTACCGGTAAAACTTTTTTCAGTCTATCTGCTATGCAAGCTGATGCTAGTTTATATGTCACATTCAACAGTGAGATTGGGCGCCAGTTTTTTAGGAGTTGCCTGTCTTTGTCTTTCTTTGGAATAAGAGTGATCAAGCCCTGTTTTTGTGTAATGGACAGCTCCCCGGTTGCAATTGATTCATTTAGGGATTCCAAGAGAATGGGACCTACATCTATCCAAAAGAATTTGAAGAATTCTACTGTGTAGCCATCTGGACCAGGACTTTTGCCGTTCTTTGTTCGTTTCAACGCAGAAGTTAGTTCATTAAGGGTTAGGGTGCCTTCTAACCTTTCAGATTGTTCGGGGGATAGCCTGGGGACATTTTCGTTACGGATGATTTCGTTGATTTGTTGCTTATGGACCGGTCGGTGTGAGTAAAGAGTTTTGTAAAAGCTACGCGCCTCATTGATGATTTCTGTCTGGGACGATAAGGTGTTGCCTGAGTTATCGTTAAGGGATGTTATTGTCTTAGATACATAATTCCTTTTTCTAAATTAAGAAAGTATTTAGTAGGTTTCTCGCCTTGTTCGACCCATTGAGCACGTGACCGGATCATGGCTCCGCGAATATTATCTTTTCTCATATTTTGAATTTTTGAATCTAATTCGTCAAGTTTTCGTAAAAGGGAACTTTTTTCTTCGAGACTGTTGTCAGACTGATCAATTTTCAATTCAATTTCTTTTCGATCACAAATGAGCTTATTTTCTCTGAGCTTTGATTCTCGTTTGCGTTTGGATGAGAACTGAATTGTCGCACCACGAATGTCTAGTAGCATTGCGTCAAGGAATAGTTGTTTAGTGATCGTGGGGGGTTTTCGACAGGGGGTGCCATCTGGCTGTTTGATGCCATATCTAACTTTATTCTCATGTATGATTGTTTTTACAGTCGATGCATATTCTGTTTCGTACAGTAGGGAGTTATTAAATTTCCAAAATCCGGGTCCCCTTTCCGAGTTATTAATTTTGAGTGTGAGATTAATCATGGAGTGGTCAGATCTATAAGCAGGTAAAATGTCTGGGTCAGTTTCGAGTAAACTTAAAAGATCTGAAGAGATCATAAAAAAGTCCAACCTTGCCATTTTAATTGGGGATTTTCTTCGCCAAGTATATCGTCTTTCATTTTTATTTTTCAATCTCCCTTCACACACCACAACTCCTTAAATCGCGGTCCTTCTATGTGTTACAGCTATTGGGATGTTGAGTAATAATGTGTGCTGCTGTTTACCACGAATCTAATATTATACTATACATACAAGACATACAGTACTGTTGTTGGTAAATATCAATTAGCATTATTTTCAAACTATCAGTCGATGGGTGTCGCACTTATGAGGACTGTGCTTTGACAAGTTAATCCTACCTTCATGGTAAATATTCCATTCCATATCGAAAAACAAGTTGCCTCAATTCCGCTACATAACCGTCGAACTCAGTATACATCACCCACAGTATAGGTCCGAAAGAATAACATTAATTTTGTCCAAACACATCCAGAAATTCTCAATAATCGCAATCAGTTTCTCTCACAAAGCCAATAACATATAGTGACAAATAAACGTTTTGTCCCCGTAATGCCCAACAACATATCGACTGTGTCAAACATGATTGTAACTAGGTCAGCTAAACAGAGCTCATCACAAGATGCACGCTCAAAAGCATACACAATACTATAATTATGCATTCAGGAACGTATGCAGCGTGTGTTCTCCCCTTGCGCCTCATAAATGAATTTCAATCTATAAATCGCATGAAAATATTAGCATTTTAAAACCTATCTACGAATGTACGCTAAATTATAGTCTTATCATATATTATTATATATCATGTATATGTTTGAAAATGATATGGCCAGAATCACAAAAGAGGTTCTCCGCAAAATTCCATACTGCAACTTTAAAATGAATTTGTCATGCCCCATACTGAACTGGGACAAACAGAATAGAACGTAGTTTTCAGTTAATTAACTAACACGTATAATAACTAAGTGAGTCACAGTTTGCTAACTTGTCGGATAACGCAGATAATAATGTTCGGGATATATGTAAAAAAAATAACTTTTTACAAATTTGGTTGCCATTTTGGAAGCCATCTTGAGCAATTTGGTCTATAAACACCGTAGTGTGACACATTTAAGATAGACCAAATACAATAAATACCTTTGATACCAATGATAGTTGCATTTTACTTAAAACAATTGTCCAACCCTGAAAAGTGAATTTTTGCCGATATTTATGTCAAGTTTGTGAGAGAAAAATCCAATATTTCTGGTGATGTCAGCGGTGACAATAGTAACAATGATCCATGGTGCATCAGACATGTTAGTATTCAATGTATATAATACAGATTAGCCAATTTTATATATCAGCCATAACTTGTAAGCCATTGCAGGACACACTGGGGCAATATTTACCATTTTTCATATTTTCGGCGGCCATTTTGGAAATTTTCTACACCAATTTCATTCCCATTGAAGTAAAACATCCGTCCAATAAAATAAAGCACATAGTTGTTGACATTCTATTAACAGCATGTGTGGTTTGTCGATAAAATGACTATCAAAATCGTCTTGCAAAAAAAATAAAAAATTTCACCCTCTTTTTCAAATCCTCTTTCTGTATCTATTACGGAACCCTAGTCAATGGCAAATATCTTAAAATGACGCTATAATATCGCGCTTGATGACTGTCTCAAAAACATTGCCATTTACTAATGATTAATGTGAAGAAAAATGGAATATATGGTGAAATATTAATTAAATTTCCTATTTTCGTGCATATGACGTCATTTTTCGGCGGCCATTTTGAATTTTTTTCGAAATTATTTGCCGTCATTTTGAAGAAGGACATCATAACAACAAAATGGCATACATTTTGTCTGTGTCTTTTGCTAACAACCGATCTATTACAACGATTAAATACAGCTGGTCGGAATTAGCGGAAATGGCGGCCATCTTGGATTCAAATGGCTCTAGCCACCTTTATTTTTCGGTGAAATCCGGATTCTTTATCTGGATACCATAGGGAACAATAAAAATAAGGTTATTTGTAATCATCGAGGGGGGGTGCAGGTGGACCTTATTGGCTCCCCGACTAGTAGTGCGACCCCGACGCCGAGCCCGGTAGAAGGTGTAGTTGAGAATTTCAATTTCGTTTATCGGCGTTTACATTATGTCAATAATGTTGATTTTTGGTTTGTGATAATCTATGCCAATTACAAATAACAGAAATGAAAAAGATTCTGTAATTACAATCATGGGTATATAATATATATAATATATGATCTTGAGCGCGTTACCATTTCTGACAATGGTTTTCTTGGAAACATCTTATTGTATTTTTTCTGCAGATCTACAGGTCCTTCCGGCTGAGGCAGGCAGCGAAGCAGTTGACTACAATGATCTATCGACACTTTTCGACATGACAGATATCGAGTCTGTGGAGGATATAATTAAAAAACGCTCAGCCGATTATCCCAAGTATAACATGACTCATCACGTTCAAAAGTTCGTGGAGTTTGAAAAATCGTTTCAGAGACCACAAGAACCTCCATCTTCCATGGGAGGAGGACATCACAGGAGTAAACGGGAGGTGGGTTACGACCCAGAGGCATTCGAGCGCATGATAAGAATATTTCAAAAGGAAAAGACTATTACTAAGAATAATTGCGCGAATTACTCACCTCAAGACTTGACTATGTCCGGTGACGTCACATACGGAGTCGAGACTCAATTTGAAAACGAGGCTCGAACTGCTCTCAGATTATCACACTTCTTGACTAACTATCTGGAGAATGTCGACTTCGATGAAAATTACGGACAACTGAAAGGAGGAGGGGCTCTGCACTACGATCACATATTCGGGGAAGTCATAGCCAACGTAATGACCAACCCCAGAATCATTTCAAGTGGAGTATATTACGACACACACGCGTACGTTGAGAAAGGCGGTAAATCACGAGAGTTGTTCGGGCCGTTAGCATTCAGAAAGGGGGTTAATGGAGATGAGTATTTTTCACTCGACACGGCGGGGCTCAAAACAAAATACACACACGAAGATTGGTATAGGCAAATAAGAAACAGATGGATGACAAACACAAACGAACTCAAGAAATATATAATGAAACCCAAAATTAGGTCAGGAATATACGGCGAGTCGCTGGTGAAGTTTGAATTTTATCCCATATTTTATTGGGCACCTTCGATGGAGCATGGCACGTGGTCACAACCTATCTTCAAATGTGACGGTCGGGTTGACCAGTGGGTCATTACGTATGCCGTGCCATTCTTTGGGAGGGAAGGAGACAAGAAATACGTGTTCAAGTAAGTATTAAAATAGCACCTAAAATAGTAAGTTCCCCCATGATATTTCGGGTTTTGTCTAAATATATATCCGGTCCATTTATTATTTTATACCACGGAAACTATATAAAACATGTTTAGGAAGAGATAGACCATATGGCCAAACATTAAAGATCATGTGCCGGTGCATCATCTTGTACATATGCAAGACTACCATGTCCTTGCATATATATGTTAATGCATTTTATTATCCATCCCTTAACTAACACTTTTTTTCTGTTTGGGCAAAAGCCGTCACACGATAACCCGGGGAAAAGTCATATTGGACTCCCGAAAGTCATACTGGAGTCCAATGTGACTTTTATAAAAGTTATTGGGACTGGTGACGTCATTTGTATAAACCTACTGATGGATAATACAAATATCATTATACAATGTTGTGTACAGTATGTGTTTTCTTGTACTCGTCCAGGTTGAGGTGAAAAGTCATATTGGACGAGACGCTACATCGTGGTGATTTTTTTTTTAGAGATTGATTCACGGTGACCCATTGAACGCCGAAATATTGAGTTGAGAGGATTACCGAGCGCTATAGTGATATGTTGTAAACAACATGGTACAGTTTTAAACAAAGTTCACTTAATGGGATTTCCCCTGTGTTGAGTGTTTTGCTTATCGAACACTCTTTGTGTACTCAACTGCATGAACGTAGCATAATATGCTTTTTATTGTTTACTAACACTGACTACAATCCTGAAAATGCTATTTATGCGACATTTATTATTGGTATAAGAACAAAATATGTCTGTATTTTAATAGTCTTACTGTTTATTGTGGTTTTACGGATGTGACTATATTAACAGCAATACCCATCGTGAACAATAGCATGCTTCAGCGACACGTAAGTTGTCATTGCCAACGGAAGTCGCCAAACTCACATGACCATTTCACATAAATACGTATACGACCAACAGTTTAGAAATATTGTGCCTATAACGTGTATCATATGAAGAGGAATATTTACTCTTCGAATAGCCGAATGAGAAACAAATGATATGCATACAGGTATTTGCATGAGCGAGAAAATCGTATTTTGATTTGAAACATATTAAGCATATCACCACTGACTATTTTATTGTTTACACGTTTGTCAACACGTAGGTTTGGCGCCGTAAAATCACATGACTGCATGTTCCCACCAAGTGCATCCCCATAGCAATACCATAGCAATACCATAGCAATACCATAGCAATACCATAGCAATACCATAGCAATACCATAGCAATACCATAGTAACAAATATTGCGAGGTACACGTACGTGTGGCAAAACCTGACTAATCTAACACATTTTTAACTCGGAAACAGTCCCCCGTGTAAACTGTGCTGATGATGGTGGCTCATGCTTATTCACGAGCTATGTTGGACAGTGTTCGTGATGCATTGTGGGTGGAAACCTTTAAAGGCACGGATGACTTTCCCGGTGGTAATGCTGTTAAAATAGTCACATCCGTTATTAGAACGGTCATATACAGAAAGATTATTCAAATATGTGACCCGCCATATCAAATCCAGTCGTAAGTCGGATTTTTTTTTACCCTGTGCCAATGCATTCTCTTATTTTTGCGAGTCGACAATAGGTCGCCTCGCATATATAAGATAATGCATTGGCCTAACAATGTTTTACAATTTTAATAACTTGTTCTTGTATTCTTTAACAATTTTATAATTTCACCCATACAGAGCCCCAGACAAATATGAGCAGACGACACTCTTCTATATGCTTCTATATATGTGTGGGGCTCCCTGCAGGGTAATGGATGTTTTTTATTTTATGTCCTAAAAATTGTAAGAAACCTTTATTTTAAAAAAATGATAAAAAATTGTTAGGCCAATGCATTCCCTTATATATGCGAGGCGACCTATGGTCGACTCGCATATATAAGAGAATGCATTGGCACAGGGTAAAAAAAATCCCGACTTACGACTGAATTTGATATGGCGGGTCACATATAGTCATATTTTGTTCTTATATATACCATTTATAAATATCGTGTAAATAGTGTGTCATTGTCAAGTCCGTACGCTGTGCTATGTAAACAAAAGTCAGGTTCTGTAACATTTTAAGGTTTCTTTTACATAACAAAGCATATGAACTTGACAATAACATACTATTTACACGATATTTATGATTGGTAAGAGAACAAACAAATATTCTTTCTGTTTATGGCGGTTTTGACGGATGTGATATTTTAATAGCAATTTCCACTGCGAAGGCCATCCATGCCTTTAAACGGCTCATTTGAACTTCCAAATAATATCCAAGTATATGGAAGAAGGGAAATGGTAGGCCGACTAATACATGTAATATCGAGCTGCATATATATAACAATTTTGAAATAGTTTCGTGGGAATAAAATAATAATTATGAATTGAAGACCCATGTCCGGAAACGTCTCTATCAATTAATATTGATTTTATTTCGAATATGTTATTATAAAATGAGATGATTAACTGGGACACTTTATTGTTCTATTTGTATAACATACCATTCAGGCGATACCATATAGCGATAGAGATCATTAGGGTGTTCCCATAGCGAAGCTACGAATGTCAAATGGCCCAGATTGATTGTTTGTATTGTTTTATTACATAGTTATAAGCGATAATGAGTTTAATTAACGATTATTTGTGACAAAATCACATTTCTGTTCTCTGTTAACAGTGACCAATATTTTCATTAGCTAAACAACCACACGTTTAGACCAGAACATAATCGAAATATAATCAATATTAATCATTAGGAGCATTTCCGGACAGGGGTCTTCGATTCATATCTAATATTTAAGACCCCGTAACTATATAACATATGTTTGCAAAGAGATAGACCATCTTTAAAGCCACGGGTGGACTTGGTTGTAGGTTTTAATTTATAAATAAAAATATGCTAATAGTATAGTACAAAGATAGTATTAATGCGGTTATTATCCAGAAAGCACACTTTGTGTGAGCCGACCATTTATTTATATAGAGTTTTTTATTTCGTTTTTTTTGGGAAAGTGATTCACAGTGACAAATTCAACACCGAAATCTTGAGTGGTTCGCGAGTATAACCTATACCACTCCCAGGTTCTTTAACACTAAGTCGGCAATTCTCAGACATAGACATTTATTATACACGTATATAATGCTTAACATCAGGCAGCCATGGAGAACACATAATCTTACTTTACTTTACTTTACACATAATCATAGCTACCACGACGAAGCGTTCATCGTGGATAGCTTTACCTAGAAGTGTAAGATAGAATTCAGAGTCTCGATTAATCTAGTCTGGGCTCTGTCCAGTATATATGCGACAAGGGTCAACGACCTGAATTGGAACACATGTCCACCGCTCCCATAAAAACAGGTGGACAAATAAACTTGTTTTGATGAGCAATGAACCCCGAGAGTCAAGGACCGAGGTCATTCACCTCGGAGTCATTGATCGCACCATCAAACCAGGACAATGACCCCATCAATATAGCTTTAACCATACTTAGGCCATGTAACATTCGAAAGTGTTACATAACTCTTATCACCTTTTTCAAGATTTTTGCCCGAAGACAAAAAACTTGATGATTCTGTGATAGAGATCCAAACTATCCCATTTCGAATATGGATAGCTCTGAAAAGAACACACAAGTTCCTAACACAGGAATCTCATACTCCAAAGTTCGTTAATCGAGTAAAATCGTTGATAACAGGGTATTGTTCCGAAACAGAGGAATGTCATAATCCTAGAATAAGCTTTTCCTTTTGTCTTTCCGTATAGTTGTTCCTAATCCAGCGGAGGGGTAATAAGGGTGAGATCCCGCCTATTCCCATGCGTCCTGTCTTTCCGTATAGTTGGTCCTGATCCAGCGGAGGGGTAATAAGGGTGAGATCCCGCCTATTCCTGTGCATCCTGTCTGTCCGTATAGTTGGTCCTGATTCAGTGGAGGGGTAATAAGGGTGAGATCCCGCCTATTCCCGTGCGTCCTCTCTTCCCGTATAGTTGGTCCTGATCCAGGGGAGGGGTAATAAGGGTGATATCCCGCTTATTCCCGTGCGTCCTCGCTATATCCTAAATAATCGACTTGTTTCGGTACGAAAATTGAGATAAATTTCAATTGACCTTGAATTCGGGCGAAATTTGGTGAAGGATCAATATGGTTTAATATCCAGGGTATGACTTCCTGTCGTGGGTTATATTGCCTTGTTTCGATACGAAAGTTGAATAAATTTCAACTTGATCTTGAATTCGGGCGTAAATTAATTAAGGGTCAATATGGTTTTGTCTAGTGTAGGACTTCATACGTTGTGTAAGAACTGAAATTAATTAAGTCTGGTCAATGTCATCAGCGTGTAAAATCACGCTTATATGTGTAGAACACGTTTCATTCTTGAGATGATCATCTAACCGACTAAACATTTAGTCGGGCTTAAAGGCCCTATATATACCAGCATATACAATGTTCTAGAAAATAAAATTTTCAACAAATCATTGGCATCGACGTGTCAAACTTCATCGTTCGTGTCAAACCACTATCCATTAACCTGGAACGCCAATTAAACATCTCTATATATACCAGCATGTACATTAATGCTCTATAACATAACTGTTATAAAATAATTGGCATTGACGTGTCAAACCTCGTCGTTCGTGTCAAAATCACTATCCATTAACCTGGAACGCCACATTAAATATCTCTATATATACCAGCATGTACATTAATGCTCTATAACATAAACAATACCCACACCAAGGACATTTTATATAAATGTCATATATTTCATATATATCTATTCCTTGTGATAGTGAACTACAATTTCACAATGGACATAAAATGTACAACCCTGAGACAATTTGCTAGGCTTATTGGTTCACATAACTAAATATGGGTCCTAATGAAATAAACTATTATTTCCATTTCATTCCCTTTATACTAAAATCCTCAGACAACTCTTAAACGAAATGCATATGCTAATTTCTACTTCACCTGAAGTGAACTTTGTAATGTTCGAGGTGTGTTGGCCTATGAATAATTATTTTGACATCATAGCGAGAAATTGATCGCTGGACAATTGCCTCAGAACAGCTGATATTTTCACATTACCTCATACAACTTTTGTTAAACGACAGGCGAGAACTAATTTCCCAATTCACCTGCTTATAGCTCAGATTATTCCGATAGACTATGTATTCCATGTGGTACAACCAGAGGGGACGAATTTTATGTAATATTGCAATGTCCGTGTTTAAAAGTCATGCGAATCAAATACATGGACAAATATTATTATTGTCGACCAAATACCATCAATTTAAGCGAACTTTTTAACTGTAAACGACGTAAAACCTTGAACAAACCTATCTTATTTTTGTTAGACGGGTCCTGATATTATTCAAAAAACTCCTGAGGCATACTATATACACAATACATTAAAAGCCGACATTTGCACAACCCTGGACTGTTCTCGATCAACGGTGTTATTATAATATGTATAATTTTCACCGCGCACCGCTTTATAACAACACTGAGACGCTACCAAGGTCCCCGCATTGTTTAATTGACCATGCGTGAATAATTACGAGGTGCTTTAGACAGGGTATCGTCTCCCATGGACAGCTGGTCGGTCTCAACAATTGATGCCCTAAGGCAAGATTTGACTCTAGTGTTATCCATGCATTTGTGATATAATTGTGTGGCTTCGTATTGAAGTGACCAGGTTTATTGTCCTGTGTATACATAGGGGGACCGGCCTGTCATTTAAATTGACCAAAATCAAATTGTATGTATCTTTACAAAGGATGTCAATTTCTCTCATGGACAACAGATCGCTTTAGGTTTCTTGAAGTTCTGCTGCTCGGACGGATATATTTCTCTTTCAATGACAATGTTTTCAACATAGCTATGGTTCAAATTGTGTCTTAATTCAGTATATTCTTCAATGGAATTAGCAGGATTATTTCCGGATCCATTTAAATTCCGTTAAAGGAAAGTTTTTTATTTTTATCTGGACTATAATTTATTTAGTTTTAAGTTTCTCAAACTAATTTCTCTCTAAAACATATGTTTCTCTGGGCGCAACCAGTCTCTTGACAAACTGTCATAAATAATTAATGTTTTCCAGTAGATCATCCGAGCACAGTAAAACTAAACTTAATTCACCGACAGAACAAATTTAACAAAATTCCAATCATAATTCGTTCAAAACCAGAACTCTCTAAAATCATACTGATTAACGTGAAAACATCCTAAAATCAGCAGTAAATTTTGCATACCTATATAACCTGCATAATGGTGTAACAATTTAATACTTGTATAACCAGAATTTCCTAGAACTTTTTTTTTCAGTGATTTACATTATTCACAAATAATTTATTCAACCTCAAACAAGTTTACCAAAAGTGCGCTAGTACTATATGTAAATGCCTTCAACTTGCTCAGAACAAACTACAAAGACCTCAAAAGTTCTTTTCCAAAACCAAAACTTATGTCAAACCATCCTACTTTTGTTTTTGACAAACTCCTACAAAATAGGCTTCAATAAACACTGTCTAAATTACCTAATCATAACCTGGTGCCAAATTTCTTTATCTGGAAATTGTCAACTAACTCCAACTTATTTGAAAACAAGCAGACATACAACTAACTGTGTATTCACTATATCTGTATATATATGCATCATTTAATAATTCACTGGGATCTCTTCTCGGGTAGATTGTAACATCAATCTTATCCTATTTATAGGATTCCATATAGCGATGGATACAAATTTATTCCTGTGATTATTTGTTATAGCTGATAACATTTTTCAAATTGACGCCACAATTTTGAAACAACAACTCGACATAGAAAACGCGACACAACAGTAATTTTCAAGCATACCTTATATGGAAAAATTGACGCAACAATTTAAACTATAACTGTGTATTCCCTGAACAACTTTTTGCTTTACCCACATATTGTTCAAATAAAAACTAATATAATCGACAGATTACTCGATGTGAGAATTTTGTCAATTTTAATAACTATGGCAATTTACACAAATATTTAGACCAGCGTACATGTAACTAATAACACCTCGAAAAAAAACAATCTTTATTTCAACTTCCATTGATAAACTCATATTTTGACAAGCTGTTTTAACTTTCTTCTCAATGGGAACAACTAGACCTTATCTATATGGATCGCTTCCTTTAAGTCTACATATTACTTCAAAGCTAGGCAAATACAACAGAACAAGCGATAGGGTGTCTCGGAAACATAACTTATGGCCAATTTACACAAAAATTTAGACCAGCGTACATGTAACTAATAATACCTCGAAAATCCAATCTTTATTTCAAATCGACACAACGATTTTTGAAACAACAACTCGAAATAAAAATCACCGGCACAACGGTAGCTTCCAAGCATATCTTATATGGAAAAATTGACGCAACAATTTTAAACCAAAGATAAATCGACCTAATAGATATAAGGGGTTGTGAACCAGCCAATTAAATGCAAATTGGCTCATACCCTTTTTTCCTTCCTTCCTTCTCTCTCTATTTCTTCCCCCGTGACTGCCTGCACGTCCATGTCCCAGAATTCCAAGAAGCGTCCTGCTTGATCGGCACCAATTAGGAGATATAACACTCCCCAGGTTCTTTAACACTAAGTCAAAACTCTCAGAACATAGACATTTATTATACAAGTATATAATAGTTAAACATCAGGCAGCCACGGAGAACACATAATCTTACTTTACTTTACACATAATCATAGCTACCACGACGAAGCGTTCGTCGTGGATAGCTTTACCTAGAAGTGTAAGATAGAATTCAGAGTCTGGGCTCTGTCCAGAATATATATGACAAGGGTCAACGACCTGAATTGGAACACGTGTCCGCCACTCCCATCAAAACAGGTGGACAAATAAACTTGTTTTGATGAGCAATGAACCCCGAAAGTCAATAACTGAGGTCATTCACCTCAGAGTCATTGATCGCACCATCAAGCCAGGACAATGACCCCGATCAATATAGCGTTAACCATACTTAGGCTGTGTAACATTCGAAAGTGTTACAAACTGAGCGCTATATATCGGTATGTTGTAAACAATATAGTGGCAAATTTAACGAAAGTTCACTTAGTGGGTTCTCCCCGGCGTTGAGTGTTTTTCGTAATGCACATTATTTACGTATTGTACTGTATCATAACATGGCTTTTATTTACACACAAGGCGTTCAATCTTGACAATAACATGCCATTTATGATTGATATAAGAACAAAACTTGTCTATATTCTAATATTCTTTCTGTCTGTGGTGGTTTTATGGCTATTTTAACAGCAATTACCATCGCGAATGCCATCCGTGCCATTAATAACTTCTAGCCGTTACGCCCTTTATGTATATGTGTGGATGTACTTTATAAGTAACGCTCTGTTTATAGTTGTGGGTGGACTAACATGTAACGCTCTTTATGTATATGTGTGGATGTACTTTATAAGTAACGCTCTGTGTATATTTGTGGATGAACTAACAAGGAACGCTCTTTATGTATATGTGTGGATGTACTTTATAAGTAACGCTCTGTGTACATTTGTGGATGGACTAATACGTTACGCTCTTTATGTATATGTGTGGATGCACACTCTCTTTGTTTTGTATTTATTCTTGTATCAGTTTGACATTACGGGCCTCCAAATCCTGAAAAATCAGTTTGGAACGACGAATATCAGATAAAAACACGATAATATTATCAAGCCTGCAAATATTGAGTCTGTTTTTGAATACTGAGGTCCCCAGAGGGTGAATTTGGTGATGATAGCTAGCCCGCTGTGCGGGATAGCGTCAATACATTCACCCTCTGGTACCTCATTCTGCAAATGACAGACACACTATATTTGCAGCCTTGAATATAATAGATAATACCAAAGGTCCATAATACGTTTATTTTGGGACTCTTCCAGGGGTGTCGTAACAGTTGATGTACCCTTAGTAAAACTGCGGATCAACCAGTGTCCAATGTCACACGACGTGCCGAACGCATTTAAAAACACGGCCAAATGCCCGTATCTGTCTTCAAAGGTGAGTGAATATAGAATTATTACAGTTATAAACTATCCTATAAAAGTGCATATAACGTAGTTATATTAGAGTTTATCCTTTATAAAGGTCAGCGCACATGACCCATTCCCACACGAGGTACAACTGTGTCATCTTTTTTCCAAAATGTTCCGGGAGTTTTCTCCAGAACTTATTGTATATGGTGTGATTAAAGATTGTCAATCTCTTCATTTAACACGTTTTATATAGTTTTTGGGGTATACAATAATCGACACATGTCCGGATACGCGCTTCTACCAATTAATATTGATTTCATATCTAAATTTTCTTGTATAATGCGAAAATATATTGGGTTAATTTTTCGTTACTATTTTTAGATAGAGTTATCCCGCATTCTACGCTCGAACGAACGCGAGCCGTAAAATCTCCCAAATTGATTGTATGTATATTATACCAGAATCTTCGAAATAAATTCAATATTAATTGATATTAGTTTTTCCAGACAGCTAGGGTTATCGATTCACATTTTATACCCAGGAAACGATATAAAACTTGTTATAGGAGCTGATAGGCCATGTTTAACGGTTTCTCCAAACGTGATCTCTCGTATTAAATGTGTCATATTTTTCTCTAGATATTAGTTTTCACGTGTGACTGTACCATGTTTGTTCCACGAATACTATGTCTCATGTGTAATGGGCCAATTTTCGCCTTTGTTGTAATACGTCTAAAATGTGGTGAGCAATGCTTAAAGTGTTATCTCTATAATGGGATGATTAATGTGTTGCGTTGTCCCTGACATTATAGCTCTCATGTTTTTCCCCGTGACTTGGGTGGTGTGATGTTTCGCGTGGAATGGACTATATATTCCATCGGGTATTTTATGTGAGATGTGGTGAGTCGTGTTTTGTTCTTAGTATTATACCTCAAATGGGGTTAATATAACGTCTTAATTATCACTGACAATATATAGTAATATAGAGTACATATTATTTGTATTACATGTATATCATGTGTTATTGGTCGTATTTTGCGATGGAGTTTCGTCTCATGGGTGGGTCATATTTAGCTCCATGTGCGGGTCATGTTTGTCTGAAGGGTTTGTTTGGGTTATTGGGGTTTAATTGTTAATGTTGGCCTGAATCGAAATAATTATTCCATACCAAATGAGTCATGGGGCCCACTTTTACTGAAGGTGCTATGTCTTATAGTTTATGTATTTCCTCAGGTGTTATGTCTTATGTCAGATTAGTCGTGTTTTTATTTTGGTGATAGACATGTATCCTATATGTGTCATGATTTGTCCGACTTGTTATGCCTTATATTGGTTTGAGTCGTAGCGCAATACTATTAGTCTGCTTTCGATCATCTGTTTTGTTTTCTTTCCTTCTACATCTGTTCCGTCTGTTCACTTATATTGTAATTACATGAATTCTTCTGGTCTCATTCGCTCTGATAACTACGTATGGTTGTTTTTTTCTTTCAGTGAACAAATTAAAATCTACAAGGCTTTAATTATAAACCGATGTTTTGTTTTCAGTGTGACAACCTGTTCGAGTTCCCATGGCAACGTGGTGCGTACAGATGTCTTTCTAACCAAGGCTTCGAATATTACTTTAAGGACGGAAAAACTTGGTTCGAGGGCAGTCTGTTGGAAATGGAATGGCTTAAAAAGAAATACGGACTCTTCAGCAGGTAAAACTATATGCATTACGCCGAAATTGCTGAATTGGTCATTGTCGCGTGGTTTCTTGCAAAAAGACACACAGGATATCCTAAACGTGCAAAAAGACACCCAGGGTCTACCAACTGTGCAAAAGCCTGAAAAGGTCACCCAGCCTTTTGTTACCAATTAAGCAGTATCGCCTAATCAATTAGCAGATGATCATACTGTAAATTTTATTCTCGTGTCGCTCCCGTTACAAAATCAATTTTGGGTTTTGGAATTAGTTTTCCGATTTTGGGTAAAAATACATTGGCCAAAAGTTTGGAAAAATGAAATTTTTTGGGGGGATTTAATTTCGAAAAAAATCTGGCCTATATATGACAGGAAAGCGTGAACTCGGGGCATCAGCGCCTCGGAAATATTCGAATTGAATCGAATCTCGAATATTCACGTGCAAGACATTTTATTGAGCATGTTTCTGTTTTTACATTACAGGTTTGACTCACTTTTCTTTAGAGTATCGAGCAGTGAGCAGTCGTCAGCGAATTACTTCATGGTTGTTCTGGCCAGTATTGCTGTTATTCTACGTCGAGAGGAATGAACGCAACATATATACCACCATACTAAATTCACGGGACCGCTTTGCTGACTCGAACACTATTATTTACATTAGATTTGATTTCATATATTATGGTATATCATGTTTTAATCATATAACAATATGTTATACTTTTACAATTTTATACATAGGCCCTATATGCATTATGTCTATGGTGTAATTATTATGATATGTCTAATGAATTCAATCAACCAATAAAAGCGATATTTGTGTGAGTAGTGAATGATTTCTGCTTTAACACTTCCATGACTGGAGCTTCCTGAAATTTAGCGAAAACCCTGTGCCAATGCATTATCTTATATATGCGAGTCTCCCATAGAGAACCTCGTATAAATAAGAGCATACATTGGCCCAACAATATTTACCTTGACCTTGTATGCAAGTACATCCTCTTCTATATGCGAGGGTATGGATTACTACAAGTTTAGTCCATTCATTTTATCCAGAGTTACAGCCTTTGTTTGACTTGGGAATTTCTGAATTTTGTGTCTGTATGAAATTTTCAGCTTGTAACTTGGGCATGGAGCATCGGATTTGGTTGTGCTTTGGTGTCTTGGTGGGCCAGTTTATAATTATAGGGGGAAACTTCTTGGATGTAGAAGTTTCCATGCATACAAATATTTAGTATTTCTCGCTCTTTAAACTGAGCGTCGAGGGCATATAATACGCTTGGCGTTGCACTTGTTTTTACATGAGTTTCGGCCCTTCTTGGGCCCCGGAATTATCCACAGGACTATACTATATCTAATCAGGATGTCCGTGCATCCGTCCATCCATCCGATGCTGTTCGCATGATAACTTGAGAAAATTCTACATAAGATAGAATGGCATGTGGTTCACATTTGAGAAGAGCAGGCCAAGTTCGAATTTGATAACGGTCCAGCGATGTTTGACGGCGTTATTCCCCTTTTTACTTAGAAATCGTTGTTTTCGGGTTGTCCGCTTGGTAACTTGAGCAATATTCAACAGAATATCTTAACGGAGTTATGACGGAGTTATGCCCTTTTTCCACTTAGAAAGTGCTGTTTTGGGGTTGTCGATCCGCAATGTAACCTGAGCACTAATTCAAAAAAAATTCTTGATACTTGGTACGTGGTTCACATTTGAGAAGTCGCAAACCATGTTCGAATTGGTCACGGCCTGATGATTATTCGACTGAGCTATGTCCCTTCTTTGACTTAGAAATCGCTGGGGGGGGGGGGGTTTGTCGTTCGGATGATAACTACTTCAGCCAACTTCAGCAGCAATATGTGACCCGCCATATCAAATCCAGTCGTAAGTCGGGATTTTTTTTACCCTGTGCCAATGCATTCTCTTATATATGCGAGTCGACCATAGGTCGCCTCGCATATATAAGAGAATGCATTGGCCTAACAATTTTTTATTATTTTTTTTAAATAAATGTTTCTTACAATTTTTAGAACATAAAATAAAAAACATCCATTACCCTGCAGGGAGCCCCACACATATATAGAAGCATATAGCAGAGTGTCGTCTGCTCATGTTTGTATGGGGCTCTGTATGGGTGAAATTATAAAATTGTTAAAGAATACAAGAAAAAAATATTAAAATTGTAAAAAATTGTTAGGCCAATGCATTCTCTTATATATGCGAGGCGACCTATGGTCGACTCGCATATATAAGAGAATGCATTGGCACAGGGTAAAAAAAATACCGACTTACGACTGGATTTGATATAGCGGGTCACATATATAGTGAACTGAATGTCTTGATATTTGGTACACGCAGTTCTCATTTGATAAGACGCAGGCCACTTTTGATTTTATTCGAATTAGGACTAATATTTGTGCTGCTACAAGATATATATTATGTTGAACAATCTTCAAAAGTATCTCTTGCTAACTGCACATGGAGTGTGGCTCACCGTTAGGAACATGCAGGCCATCGTTTAGTTGGAGTAATTTTTTTCCAGAATTTGAATTCTTTCTTCTTAAAAAAAGCCAACGTCCCAAACAGCCACCTCGATTCTGCGACCTTTTATTCGACTTAGAAATCGCTGTTTTCTGGGTTTTTGCATAGTAATTTGAGCAATATTCAATTGAATTTGGTTCTAATTTGAGAAGACGCAGGCCAAGTTTGATTTTATAAATAACATTTATGATGTCTTATAAATGAAAAATTGAGCAATCTTCAAGATAATCTCTTGTTACTTGGTTTGTGACTCACCTTTGAGAACACACAGGCCATTGTATAGTTGCAGTCAAATTTTGTGGCGCTTTCGGCACGCGTCAAAACATGCCGCATGTTTTGGCGCACGCCGAAAGCGATACAAGCGATAAATGTGCGACTACATGTAATATCACATATTTGATTTAATGATTTCACGAATTCACGGGGCGCCGTTCTTCTATTTATTACCTATCTAATGATATCAATAATTCATTTTATGATATCACTAAATGAATATATGATATCACAAAATCGAATATATGATATAATGTCGCATGTTTTGGAGCTGCTGTCGCTTTCGGCGCGCGACTAATGTCGCATGTGTGGCACCAGAAGCGCAATTGGGAAGTGGCCCTATAAATAGTATGCCATACAAATACAGTTCATAGGTTGTGGTGGCATTGCATGATTATCGCAATAAAAAAAAATATTTTAACACATACCTTAACCCTTTACCCAACAGAACGGCCCTGTGCCAATGCATTCTCTTATATATGCGAGTCGACCATAGGTCGCCTCGCATATATAAGAGAATGCATTGGCTTAAATGATAAAATTGTCAAAGAATGTAGAACAATATTATAAAAAATGTTAAAAAATGTAAGAAAAAATTATAAAATTGTTAAAGAATGTAAGGAAAAATGGTAAAAAGTGTTAAAAAAGATTTTTTTTAGGCCAATGCATTCTCTTATATATGCGAGGCGACCTATGGTCGACTCGCATATATAAGATAATGCATTGGCACAGGGCATAACTGTAACAATCACAATGTGGTCAATGAACCGGTTCCAATGATATCCATATTTGATGATGTTATTGAGACAGACCGAAGATATTTTAGGCTGTTGAAGCTTTATTTGGGCGTTTTTGGCCGTTTTGTTGGGTAAAGGGTTAAACGTACTCAAGTACCCAAATCATGCAAATAAGTTTTGTCCCAAACTATCAAAATGAGTGTCCCTATAACCATACAATGAGTGCTCCAAATCATACAATGAGTGGGTCAATCCATCCAACGATTGCCCCAAACCACACAATGAATGTCCTAGTCCAAGTCTTCTCGTACTAAAGCCGGCTAAGATATTGGGATGGAGGTGCCGGTCTTTAGTCCGAGTTCCAGGCCCATGCATTCCTATGACACGACTTAAGCGTTAGTGACCCGCTCAAATAAAACCACAATTATATGAAATAAAATATCACAATTGCGACAATAAACGGATATTTTCAACAGAAGACATGCTATTTTATCTGAAACCCACATCAGTTGTGAATTGAAAGCGATAATTTAATGCGAAAAGAGACATTTATCGCAATGTTTACAATTTTTTTAAAGTATGCGAACTCAGTTGACCTCGCGAACTGTGTTCGGCATTTTCCGTTGAAAATATTCCGTAGATTTTGGACTAACAACGCAAATTACGATGAATTCTCCATTGTAATCGTAATTATGTGAGTCAATAAATAATAAATAAATAGATTAATTAAACATTGGAGATATAAATGTAATACATTAAATAAATTACGGGAATTATAACCCTCTCAAAGTTTAAAACAGTGTAAACACAACGAGCATTAGAATAAATAATATGCCTTATATGGTGCTACATTTCACCCACATTTGGTGGACTTCCGCGAAATTAAGATATATACTAAGCGAACAGGGCAATATATTGCTCTTGTTATGCACACACAAAATCAAACAAAATTTGTATACATTTTGAACCTTAAGTTTGAAAAGTCCCACTGAAACGGAAGAACTATATTTCGAAACTGTGTGATTCGGTTCTCCGATTATTTTATCAAACACAAATCAAAATGCACATCACACGCATGGCAAGTCAGACATGAGAGTTCTAATTTGCTCCAATTTTGACAAGTTGCTTGCGAAAATTGTCAACAAAACTACCGTTCTGATCCTCCATTATGTCATTAAGTTTTTAGTGCGGGAATTGTTCTCAAAGCACATAGGAAACTGGACTTTGGGGCGATCGGTTTTCGCCATTTTGTTCGGAAAACCCCGCGCTATATATAGAAACGGAAACTAGAATACCCAGCGGACAATGCGGAATTCTTCGGAACCTGACTTCGGCTTTCAGTTAAGTAAACAAAATATAAAAACAGCGATGTTGGTGACAATCAACCGGAATATTCTATGCGTAATGTAACATGAAAGTTAGATTATTATACACCATTATGACCATAAGATGTCTCTCTTTCCGACGTATATAGCATCATGTATTGATTTATTAGGTAAATCGAGTAAAATACACCACAGATTCCCGCCACAGATCCTGGGCGTAAGTCGTGTCATAGGAATGCATGGGCCTGGAACTCGGACTAAAGACCGGCACCTCCATCCCAATATCTTAGCCGGCTTTAGTACGAGAAGACTTGGACTATGAATGTCCAAACCATCCAGCGAGTGTTCGAAAGGAAAGGTATGTCTTATATGCACTCAAAGCCTCACAACTAGAGTCCCATGCACGCCATCCGAGGAGAGTCCTATGTCATATAACAGGTGTCCCAAATCACCAAAAGTCGTTTCAATACATTCAACGCCTCAACCAGTGAACAAATTAGTGTCCCATTCCACCACACGTGTGTCCCATATCCACATCGAGTGTCCAAAACCACCTAATTGGTGTCTCAACCACCCAGCGAGTGACCCAAACCATATAAAACTAGTATCACAAATCAACCATTGAGTTCCCAATCCATCCAAATTGTGCCACAAACCATCTACTAACTGGCATCTGAATACATCCAAAATAGTGTCAAAACCCTCCATCGAGTATTTAACCCGTTCATGACGGATGCTGTGCTGGCGCACCATTAATGATCTTACGCCATGTTTTCTCGCATATATTCGAGTCTATGGGCAACTCGTATATAAGAGAATGCATTGGCACAAGATTTTCGCAAACTTTTAAGAAGCTCCAGTTATTAAAGGATTAAGACCATCAAATGAGTGTTCCAAACCATCCAGTGGGTTTATCAAACCAAGAGCTACTCGCTGGGTGGTTTGAGATATTCGATGGATGATTTTGTACAATAGTTGGGACAATCATTCGATGGTGTGGGACATTCTGCATGGGGTGGTATTAGATACTATATATAGTTGGATGTTTTTAGACACTCCTGGTCCTGGTGGTTTGAGGCAATCGTCATGTTGCATGGGACGACCATTGGATGATTGTGAACACTCACTGAATGGTTTGGGACACCCAGTAGATGGTTTGGGGTTCTCAATTGATGGTTTGATACGCTCGTTGTGAGGTTTGGGACACCACGTACATGATTTGGGACATTATCTGGATGATATATATATGCCAATCGTTGGATGGTTTGGATTACTCATTAGGGTTTGCGACACTAGTTGGGTTGATTGGGGTACGTATTGAGTGGTTCGGGACACTGGTTGGCCAATTTGGGACGCCCGTTCTATAGACTGGGTTGGCTTGGTATACTATATTAATTAATATGGTGATTTGAGACCCCCGTTGTGTGGATTTAAGCTCGTTAAGTGGTTTTGGACACTCATTGGATATATTTGGATACAAGTGTGGTTGCTTTTGACACACATCTGATGGCATATAGGACTATTGGCTATAACTTATATTCGATATGAGAAGATTTAGTTACAATTTAAATCAATGAAAATATATATTTTTTTTTATTTTCGATCGCCAATTTTTTCGATGCCATGGAAACAGTCTGGTGAACTTTAGCGAAACTTGCTCAATTTTACTGCTGTCGGTCGCCATATTGTCCCTATTTTGGGTATTGGTGCCCTCGTTTAAAATGCGCACTAATGGTTCATATCTGTCATCTTAATTAGTATTCAGTATTCAGTACACTGGTGAGTTCATCTCCCTTCTGGGCATTAAAATAATAATTGATTTTTCTTCGAAATTGTGTTTTAAATCTGTTTTAATTTGATGGACACTGAAGGGCCAAATTCTCGTGATATGGCTCATTGTTATCAGATATCGATTTAGTATGGTAAATTTGTCTTTCTTAAAAAAATGGAAACTATCCACTGAACTATCTGGTAAAATGTAGCGAAATTTGCCCAATTTTACCACTTCCGGACACTATTTTGTCCGCTAATGACAACAATAATAAATAGTTTTTTTGTTACATGTTTCCGCCATATTTATAACATAAACTTAAATTTCATTGAAGTTTATATTCCACAAGGAACGAAATATCTGACAATAAAGCCATACATGTAAATAGGACTTTTTTTTTCAAAGAACTCTAGAAAATTTTCCCCAAAGCAGATTTTGAAAATGTTGTTCCCCCGATTGTGGCCGATAAAATGACACAAACTATTACATATTACATATGTTCCATTGTTTTATCGCTAAAATGAGAACTATGAAATGCCACGTGTTACTGCACCATTGATTCTGACCAAGAACCATACAGAGCTAAGCTTCGATCAACATGGCTTCTACAACGACATTCCGATAAACTTGCCAAGAAAATTAGGCAGCGTGCATGTGGACGTACGGGGTCAATAGCATTTCATTGTTTCATAATTTTCTACACCTTTTTTAAGGAATTCGCCGGGTGATTTCGTTTTTGATTTCACCATTTGGTCTGTGAACAGTGATGATAGTGGAGATAGTATTTATAAAAAATATCATCTGTGCGTATACGGCAGTGAAAATAGCACTATATTGTCGGGTTTTGGTTGGATACATTACTTCAAACTCACCATTCATTAACAAAGGTCCCCAGAACAAAAAATTACCCCCACCTCAATAATACTTACTCCTATAAAATTAAGTATTATTGGGGTAGGGTACATTTTGTTCTGGGGACCTATGCTTCTTAAATGATAACGCCGCGGAATTTAGTTTCTTAAACGAGGTTTTTATGACCAGCGGTAGCAGAATAACTATTGAGGAAAACAAAATTAGCTTTGTCTTCGACAACATGTGCAAATAAAAGTAAATTTTCGGGTTTTTGGGGGGTACATTCAAGAAACCCATTTTGAAATGAAAACGCCAGGGAATTTCGTGTATTATTGATCAGTGATGACTAGAGCACTATTGAAAATCAGCTTTGTACTCGAAAGTGCACTGCAAATAGACGTCATTTTGTGGGTTTTGAGGGTGCATTCAAAAGCCCCCTTCTGAAATAAAAACGCCAGGAAATTTCGTTTCTAAAATTATGTATTGTTGATCAGTGGTTGTTGGAGCACTATTAGTCCTAATATAAAATGCGGAACTTAAGATATCCGATTTCTTTGAACGTTCCTGTGGTCATTCATCAATAGCAAATTATGGTCCCTGCGTACCAGAAATATGCAGGGACCATAATTTGCTATTGATGAATGACATTGGAAACATGCAACTAATACAAATATTACATGATTTCCATCAAAAGAAACTCCCCAAATCGCTGTCTTCAATATTTACTAATATACATGATATCCATAACCACAATACACGGTTCAAAGCAAATTCCAATCTGTATTGTGAATTAAGAAGTACAAAAAAAGCAAGAAGTGTCATATCAACCAGAACCAGATGTCTATGGAATGAACTCCCATGTGATTGTAAGCTTCGCGTAGAAACTAGTGACAAATATCATAAGTACCTAAAAACACATTTCATTAATAAATACACCCCAAATATCAAATAACAATCCAGTTTGTATGTATTCTCTCCCCTATTATATATACTAAGGCAATACCAGCCAGCAGTCCCTTACGACAGAGACTGTCCAGAAGAGGGGACAGAAATTAATGAACTTCTCTTTATTCGCATAGTATAATCCTTCCTCTCCTGGTCAGCTCTCCCGGTGAGGAACAGGCCAACCAAATGTATGCCACATTTCCTCCATGTGTCACTATTTGTCACTCATCTGAACAACAGTGCAAAAATAATAAACTTGTCTATAACCTTAACCAATTCCTCAACCAAATCAACCAGTATTCACATCCATAATTCATTGATCACCTTAAAGGGGTACTGTACACAGGGATAGACAATTGTTTTATTTACGCCCATTGAAATAACTTTCAAGTTAGATTGTGTTCGTGTTATATGAGTTTCGTATAAACCCAATTTAGCGAAGAAAATATTGATCTTGGAAACAAAAATATTACGATTTCAAACTACGCGCCATGTTTTTGACCTTCACCGGAGAAGAATCGGGTCACAGGAAGAAGCGGAAGTTCATTGTTCACGGCTTCACTTGACGCCTTCAATCTCTTCCATCGAACAATCTCACTCCCTATACAACACTTGACGCTTTATGACTTTTGTTTCTTTCTCCTTTTCCGAATCGGTTATAACGGGCCTTTCTTTTGCAGGTAACATGTTTTGTTTGCAACTCAATAATGTTCGCGAACGGCCGTCGAAAAAAGACACGCAACAGATACGATTTCAAGAACGGTAACTCGTACTTGCATAATTCTCCATTTGATGACTCCAGCCATAAATGATTTTATATTAAATAATTCAATTTTACTTTTGTGGTAGCCTGTTAATCGGAACGTTTTCAGGAGACATCGTCGACTCAAATTAGTTATTTTAAAATATAATATTGATATTAGATCGCTATTGTCACCGGGAATTTATTGAAATTGGGGTACAGTACCTCTTTAAATACTGGTATTCCCCACATTCTTGAAAATTGCAAGACGATCGCGCAGGTCTCAGCATAAAGACATCAAGATAATCATATTGGCTACCAGATAAAGCATAACAACTAAAAAAATGACTATAATCGCCATCTCACAACCCTACACCCCCCCCCCACCCCATGCCCCCACCCCTTCTTGCCCATCTCTATACGATAATACACACATTGTAAATACGCACCCGCACTATATACACCCAATATACGTACACATAACACTGTATCATTATACAAGCATAAGGGCCCTGCCCTTGCAAGTTAAACTTTTTGTGGGGTCCTGTTGTTATATATATATACTAGAAGGTGACCCGACTTCGTCCGGGTTTGACCTTGAATTGTCTGTTTTGAAGGCCAAGGTCAAGTGGGGTCACGATTTGACCCGCCCAAAACACAGTGCCCGAACAAAAGTACCCGACAAAAGTACCCGTCGAAATCCATCCGGTTTTACCCGATTTGACCTTGAATTGACCATTTTGAAGGTCAGGTGGGGTCAAACACCAACACCCCAAAACTGGTGGAAATCGGCCCAGCGGATACCGGGAAATCGGCCCAGCGGATACCGAGATACCCTATGCATCAAATTTCGTCCGTAAAAATCCGCCAGTTTAACCCGATTTGATTTCCACTCAAGTATATAAACGCGCCTCATACACACACGCTCATTAATTATCAAGTTTCAACGTAAAGATAAATTACCATCGGTGGCCGAGATATCGCCAAGACGTCTGAAACAGTCAAATGCATCGGCCGGTTAAGCGTTAACGTGATCTAACGTTATGACCTCTAACGACGTCATAGAAGTTACGCATTGTTTTTATCCTGATGGAAGATAGTACCACTTCTTCTTGATAATTGAGGCAGATAACTAAAACGGATACATACGCATTATATATCGTTGGAAAGAGGAAACACGAAAGATTCTCACAGTGTCATTATTATGACTGGCATTTTATTATTCGCGCTGTTTCGAATCGATTTGTAAGCACCGAACTCAAATGAAAGTCCCGTAACACAGCGTAAAAACAGATTTGACATCGGCACGTGAAAAGTTGACCTCGGATCTGAAAATCAATAGGCCTATGTTACTCCTGACCCGAAAATACCCCCACATACCAAGTTTCATCGAAATCGGGTCGGCCGTTTTCGAGTTCATCGATTACACACACACACACACACACCCTAACAAACAAACAAACAAACAGATCTTCCAAAATATATAATAGACTAGAAGGTGACCCGACTTCGTCCGGGCTTTGACCTTGAATTGACCATTTTGAATGTCAAGGCCAGGTGGGGTCAAACACCAACACCCGAAAAATGGTAGAAATCGGCCCAGCGGATACCGGGAAATCGGCCCAGCGGATACCCGAGATACCCTATGCATCAAATATCGTCCGTAAAAATCCGCCAGTTTAACCCGATTTGATTTCCACTCAAGTATATAAACGCGCCTCATATACACACGCTCATTAATTATCAAGTTTCAACGTAAAGATAAATTACCATCGGTGCCCGAGATATCGCCAAGACGTCTGAAACAGTCAAATGCATCGGCCGGTTAAGCGTTAACGTGATCTAACGTTATGACCTCTAACGACGTCATAGAAGTTACGCATTGTTTTTATCCTGATGGGAGATAGTACCACTTCTTCTTGATAATTGAGGCAGATAACTAAAACGGATACATACGCATTATATATCGTTGGAAAGAGGAAACACGAAAGATTCTCACAGTGTCATTATTATGACTGGCATTTTATTATTCGCGCTGTTTCGAATCGATTTGTAAGCACCGAACTCAAATGAAAGTCCTAGGCTCGCTATAAAAGAGTCAGAAGTCCGAATTCACAAAAATAATGTCAATGTCTGAATTCACAAACTATAAAAATTCCCCAAAAAGAATGTCAGCACTGCGGCTCATTGTTGTTCATTGTTGTAAACTATAAAACAGTCTGAATTCACAAAGAATGTCAATGTGTCTCGAGAATACATATTTCGATAGACAATTTATGAAAAATGGATAAAAGATATTGACAAATGGATGGAAGCTTGACGTGAGAATCAAGCAATTGTAAACTAATTCGCTGAAGCGTTTTGTGTTGATCGTAAAGAAACGGTTCGCTTGATAAAGAGCGTTATCTGTTAAGCATCCCGAATATGGGCATATTTAAAGAGCGTACAGTATGAAGCAATTAGCACTGCGGACCCCGATATATGAGTTTTGAAGACAACTTAGCACTGAGGCTCGCTATAAAACAGTCAACAGTCTGAATTCAGAAACTATAAAACAGTCAACAGTCTGAATTCACAAAAAGAATGTCAATGTCTGTATTCACAAACTATGATAATTACCAAAAAGAATAAAAAATAAAGTGAGTAGATAGGCGCGAAGCCCAGGATGGTCGAAAAGATCGAGTGATCTTCTCCTTCACCCCAAAAAGAATGTAAATGCTCGCTAAGGCAATTTAGCAGTGCGGCCAAAAAGAATGTCACTGTGTCTGGACAATACAAAGTTCGATAAGACAATTTATAAACAATGCATAAAACAGTGTGAATTGATTCATAGAAGTTGCGTGGAACATTTCAAGAATGTCAATGTCTGAATTCAGAAACTATAAAAATTCACAAAAAAGAATGTCAATGCTCGCTAGGGTAATTTAGTACTGTGGCTCATCGTAAACTATAAAACAGTCTGACTTCACAAAAAGAATGTCAATGTGTCTCTTGCGTGGAAGATTTCAAGTATGTCAATGTCATTGTAAACTATAAAACAGTCTGAATTCACAAAGGAATGGCGTCAAACAATGAGTATGTACAAAGAGGCAGTAGAAATCTGAACAGTCAGTTTAGCACTGCGGATCACTGTAATCTAACTTCAAGAAGCGTTGTGTTGATCGTTAAGAAACGGCTCGCTGAATAAAGAGCGTTATCTGTTAAGCATCCCGAATATGGGCATAATTAAAGAGCGTATTGTATGAAGCAATTAGCACTGCGGATCCCGAGATATGAATTTTTGAAGGTCAAGGTCACGTCGCACGGGCAAATCAATAGGCCTATGTTAACCCCCGGCCGAAAATACCCCCACGTACCAAGTTTCATCGAAATCGGGTCGGTCGTTTTTGAGTTCATCGATTACACACACACACACACAGACAGATACACACACACACACACAGATCTTTCAAAATATATAATAGACTAGAAGGTGACCGACTTCGTCCGGGCTTTGACATTGAATTGACCATTTTGAAGGTCAAGGTCAGGTGGGGTCACGATTTGACCCGTCCAAAACACTCCCTGGAAACAATTACCACTATGGTCCACTAAGTATCAAATTTTGTCAAAATCCGTCTGGCAATTTTCCAACACCAACACCCCAAAAATGGTGGAAATTGGGCAAGCGGATACCGGGAAATCGGCCCAGCGGATACCGAGATACCCTATGTATCAAATTTCGTCCGTAAAAATCCGCCAGTTTTACCCGATTTGATTTGTAAACGCGCCTCATATACACACGCTCATTAATTATCAAGCTTCAACGTAAAGATAAATTAGCATTGTGTGGTAAATTTTAACTAATTATTTTCTCGCAGTCAAAGTTGAACAATTTCAATGTTGTTGACATTGACGGCTTGGGGCCACCGGTAGATTCCATTTCGCAACAACGAAGTATCATTTCAGCTAAATGGATTCTTGGATGAGATTCCAGACCCGCGGGGTAAATGTAAACAGCTTGAGCCTATGCGTGGTGTGAATATACAAAAAATAAATCTATCGACAATAGACCTAAGAATATTAGCTGTAACAAAATTTATATATCAGAAATTGTAATAAATGATATATTTTGGGATAGATGCACGATTTTTAATAGCCTGCAAATTGACAATATATATTGTAAATGTTATAATTTTGGGAAAAATACACGATGCGTAATTGCATGCCTGCAAATTGCTAACGTTCGTCGACGTATGAATATAGAGTTATCCTCCCTGCATCGCAGTGCTAAATCCGGCGTGATAGCACTGCGGATCCCGAGATATGAGTTTTGAAGGTCAAGGTGACGTCGCACGGGCAAATCAATAGGCCTATGTTAACCCCCGGCCGAAATTACCCCCACGTACCAAGTTTCATCGAAATCGGGTCGGTCGTTTTCGAGTTCATCGATTACACACACACACACAGACAGATACACACACACACAGATCTTTCAAAAATATATAATAGACTAGAAGGTGACCCGACTTCGTCCGGGATTTGACCTTGAATTGTCCATTTTGAAGGTCAAGGTCAAGTGGGGTAACGATTTGACCAGTCCAAAACACTGCCCGGAAAAAAGTACCCGACAAACGTGCCCGTCGAAATCCATCCGGTTTTACCCGATTTGACCTCGAATTGGTCATTTTGAAGGTCAAGGTGAGGTCTGGGTCACGATATGACCCGTCCAAAACACACAGTGGACAACAGTAACCCCATGTATCAAATTTCGTCGAAATCCCATCAAAATTGGCGATTTGACCTTGAATTGACCTGATTTCAAGGTCAAGGTCACGTCGCACGGGCAAATGAATATGCTTATGAGACTCCCCGTACGAATGCACCCCCACATACCAAGTTTCATCGAAATCCCGTGATATTCGGGCGTTTGACCTTGAAATGACCCGATTTCAAGGTCAAGGTCACGTCGCACGGGCAAATTAATCGGCTTATGCCACTCCCCGGCCGAAGATACCCACACATACCAAGTTTCATCGAAATCCCGTGATATTCGGGCGTTTGACCTTGAAATGACCCGATTTCAAGGTCAAGGTCACGTCGCACGGGCAAATTAATAGGCCTATGCCCGTTCCCGGCCGAAAATATCCCCACATACCAAGTTTCATCGAAATCGGGTCGGCCGTTTTCGAGTTCATCGCGAACACACAGACACACAGCCACACAGACAGACAGATCTTCCAAAATATATAATAGACTAGAAGGTGACCCGACTTCGTCCGGGCTATTAAAATACCAAATTTCAAGTCGATTGCTCCACCCGTTTCCGAGATCTGGTCTGCGCATGCGCGAAGCTGGCGTCGCACGGGCTCGGCGACCCGATAAAATTCGTATCCGGGGCAAGATACATTCACATACCAAATTTCAAGTCGATAGCTCCACCCGTTTTCGAGATATATAGCCCAATGTCATTTGCGGATACCTCGGCCGGTGACGAGTTAACGCGACATCGGCCGATTAAGAGTTAACGCGATCACGTCACGATATGTTGATGGCGTAATATATTTACGCAATGATTTTCGATGAGCGAAGCATGGTCCTGCGTTCTTCCCGATAATTAAGGTAGAAACTTTAAACGTACACAGGCGTGTGATATATCATTGGACAGATGAAGCGCCACAGATTCTAACCGTGCAAATTATATGACTGGCAATTTATTATTCGCGCTATATCGAATCGATTTGTGAGCACCGAACTGAAATATATTAGCGCAAAACGGCGTAAAAACAGATTTGACCTCGGCACGTGAAAAGTTGACCTCGCACGGACAAATTAATAGGCCTATGTTACTCCTGACCCGAAAATACCCCCACATACCAAGTTTCATCGAAATTGGCTCAGCTGTTTTTGAGTCCATCGATTACACACACACCACAGACAGATACACACACACACACACACACAGATCTTTCAATATATATAATAGATAATTATATTGAATAGAAAATAAAATAATGACACATTTTAGATCTAAAAGAAATGTTTGCTAATTCTGGAGTGGTTGTCTGAAAAGATTTAGGGACCGTACGATACGACACAAGATTAGATATCTCCTATGTAGGAGATGATAAGTCCTAATTAGGAGATACTAAGTCCTAATTAGTAGAAGTCAGTGGCCGAGTGGATAGCGTACTGGTCTCTCGTGCTAAAGGTCCGGGGATCGATTCCCGGTCGGGTATTCTGACAAAAATCCAAACTTGGTCAGATTACCACGTTGTATGACTTCCCTTCACGGCGACATCATGTCCAGGTATGTTGTCGTGAGTGCGGTACGCTGTCGGATCGGGAGCAGACATAAATGGCTGACCCGTGTACATGGGTGACTATGTGCACGTTAAAGAAATCGGCTGTAGGTTAGAGTAGCCCACCAAAGCACCGACCACCATATATGGCAAGAAACGTGAGCAAAAAGTTAAGGGGGTATGTTTTTGTCCCATGTAGAAAGCCTTGATACAGAGCGGGACAAGCGTTACAGAAGCTGACAAAATATGTTTTTATTTCTCATCGTTATCTGCGTCTCAGTAGTAACCCTTGATACAGAGCGATACAAGCGTTACAGCAGTTAAAAAATCGTTTTTATTTCTAGTGATTATCTGCGTCCCAGTAGTAACCCTTGATACAGAGCGATACAAGCGTTACAGCAGTTAAAAAATCGTTTTTATTTCTCTCAGTTATCTGCGTCCCAGTAGTAACCCTTGATACAGAGCGATACAAGCGTTACAGCAGTTAAAAAATCGTTTTTATTTCTAGTGATTATCTGCGTCCCAGTAGTAACCCTTGATACAGAGCGATACAAGCGTTACAGCAGTTAAAAAATCGTTTTTATTTCTCGTCGTTATCTGCGTCCCAGTAGTAACCCTTGATACAGAGCGATACAAGCGTTACAGCAGTTAAAAAATCGTTTTTATTTCTAGTGATTATCTGCGTCCCAGTAGTAACCCTTGATACAGAGCGACACAAGCGTTACAGCAGTTAAAAAATCGTTTTTATTTCTAGTGATTATCTGCGTCCCAGTAGTAACCCTTGATACAGAGCGATACAAGCGTTACAGCAGTTAAAAAATCGTTTTTATTTCTCTCCGTTATCTGCGTCCCAGTAGTAACCCTTGATACAGAACGATACAAGCGTTACAGCAGTTAAAAAATCGTTTTTATTTCTCGTCGTTATCTGCGTCCCAGTAGTAACCCTTGATACAGAGCGATACAAGCGTTACAGAAGTTTAAGAATCGTTTTTATTTCTAGTGATTATCTGCGTCCCAGTAGTAACCCTTGATACAGAGCGATACAAGCGTTACAGCAGTTAAAAATCGTTTTTATTTCTAGTGATTATCTGCGTCCCAGTAGCAAACCTTGATACAGAGCGATACAAGCGTTACAGCAGTTAAAAAATCGTTTTTATTTCTCTCCGTTATCTGCGTCCCAGTAGTAACCCTTGATACAGAGCGATACAAGCGTTACAGCAGTTAAAAAATCGTTTTTATTTCTCGTCGTTAGCTGCGTCCCAGTAGTAACCCTTGATACAGAGCGATACAAGCGTTACAGCAGTTAAAAATCGTTTTTATTTCTCATCGTTATCTGCGTCCCAGTAGTAACCCTTGATACAGAGCGATACAAGCGTTACAGCAGTTAAAAATCGTTTTTATTTCTCGTCGTTATCTGCGTCCCAGTAGTAACCCTTGATACAGAGCGATACAAGCGTTACAGCAGTTAAAAATCGTTTTTATTTCTCGTCGTTATCTGCGTCCCAGTAGTAACCCTTGATACAGAGCGATACAAGCGTTACAGCAGTTAAAAATCTTTCATAATATATTCCAAGAATCCAGATATTTAGACTCCTACCAATTCTCTATGATGGGCCCTTAACATGGTGAACCACAAATTGGAGCCCGTGCGGTGAAACCCTAAGTCAACTATATATTAGTCATGTACGGATGCAGGACGATTCATATATGTCCCAACGTTCATATTATATCGCAAGAATCCAGATATTTAGACTCCTACCAATTCTCTATGATGGGCCCTTAACGTGGTGAACCCCAAATTGGAGCCCGTGCGGTGAAACCCTAAGTCAACTATATATTAGTCATATAGGGATGCAGGACGATTCATATATGTCCCAACGTTCATATTATATCGCAAGAATCCAGATATTTAGACTCCTACCAATTCTCTATGATGGGCCCTTAACATGGTGAACCCCAAATTGGAGCCCGTGCGGTGAAACCCTAAGTCAACTATATATTAGTCATATAGGGATGCAGGACGATTCATATATGTTCCAACATTCATATTATATCCCAAGAATCCAGATATTTAGACTCCTACCAATTCTCTATGATGGGCCCTTAACATGGTGAACCCCAAATTGGAGCCCGTGCGGTGAAACCCTAAGTCAACTATATATTAGTCATGTACGGATGCAGGACGATTCATATATGTCCCAACGTTCATATTATATCGCAAGAATCCAGATATTTAGACTCCTACCCATTCTATATGATGGGCCCTTAACATGGTGAACCCCAAATTGGAGCCCGTGCGGTGAAACCCTAAGTCAACTATATATTAGTCATATAGGGATGCAGGACGATTCATATATGTCCCAACGTTCATATTATATCGCAAGAATCCAGATATTTAGACTCCTACCAATTCTCTATGATGGGCCCTTAACATGGTGAACCCCAAATTGGAGCCCGTGCGGTGAAACCCTAAGTCAACTATATATTAGTCATGTACGGATGCAGGACGATTCATATATGTCCCAACGTTCATATTATATCGCAAGAATCCAGATATTTAGACTCCTACCAATTCTCTATGATGGGCCCTTAACATGGTGAACCCCAAATTGGAGCCCGTGCGGTGAAACCCTAAGTCAACTATATATTAGTCATGTACGGATGCAGGACGATTCATATATGTCCCAACGTTCATATTATATCGCAAGAATCCAGATATTTAGACTCCTATCCATTCTATATGATGGGCCCTTAACATGGTAAACCCCAAATTGGAGCCCGTGTGGTGAAACCCTAAGTCAACTATATATTAGTCATATAGGGATGCAGGACGATTCATATATGTCCCAACGTTCATATTATATCGCAAGAATCCAGATATTTAGACTCCTACCAATTCTCTATGATGGGCCCTTAACATGGTGAACCCCAAATTGGAGCCCGTGCGGTGAAACCCTAAGTCAACTATATATTAGTCATGTACGGATGCAGGACGATTCATATATGTCCCAACGTTCATATTATATCGCAAGAATCCAGATATTTAGACTCCTACCCATTCTATATGATGGGCCCTTAACATGGTGAACCCCAAATTGGAGCCCGTGCGGTGAAACCCTAAGTCAACTATATATTAGTCATATAGGGATGCAGGACGATTCATATATGTCCCAACGTTCATATTATATCGCAAGAATCCAGATATTTAGACTCCTACCAATTCTCTATGATGGGCCCTTAACGTGGTGAACCCCAAATTGGAGCCCGTGCGGTGAAACCCTAAGTCAACTATATATTAGTCATATAGGGATGCAGGACGATTCATATATGTCCCAACGTTCATATTATATCGCAAGAATCCAGATATTTAGACTCCTACCAATTCTCTATGATGGGCCCTTAACATGGTGAACCCCAAATTGGAGCCCGTGCGGTGAAACCCTAAGTCAACTATATATTAGTCATATAGGGATGCAGGACGATTCATATATGTTCCAACATTCATATTATATCCCAAGAATCCAGATATTTAGACTCCTACCAATTCTCTATGATGGGCCCTTAACATGGTGAACCCCAAATTGGAGCCCGTGCGGTGAAACCCTAAGTCAACTATATATTAGTCATGTACGGATGCAGGACGATTCATATATGTCCCAACGTTCATATTATATCGCAAGAATCCAGATATTTAGACTCCTACCCATTCTATATGATGGCCCCTTAACATGGTGAACCCCAAATTGGAGCCCGTGCGGTGAAACCCTAAGTCAACTATATATTAGTCATATAGGGATGCAGGACGATTCATATATGTCCCAACGTTCATATTATATCGCAAGAATCCAGATATTTAGACTCCTACCAATTCTCTATGATGGGCCCTTAACATGGTGAACCCCAAATTGGAGCCCGTGCGGTGAAACCCTAAGTCAACTATATATTAGTCATATAGGGATGCAGGACGATTCATATATGTCCCAACGTTCATATTATATCGCAAGAATCCAGATATTTAGACTCCTACCAATTCTCTATGATGGGCCCTTAACATGGTGAACCCCAAATTGGAGCCCGTGCGGTGAAACCCTAAGTCAACTATATATTAGTCATATAGGGATGCAGGACGATTCATATATGTCCCAACGTTCATATTATATCGCAAGAATCCAGATATTTAGACTCCTACCAATTCTCTATGATGGGCCCTTAACATGGTGAACCCCAAATTGTAGCCCGTGCGGTGAAACCCTAAGTCAACTATATATTAGTCATATAGGGATGCAGGACGATTCATATATGTCCCAACGTTCATATTATATCGCAAGAATCCAGATATTTAGACTCCTACCAATTCTCTATGATGGGCCCTTAACATGGTGAACCCCAAATTGGAGCCCGTGCGGTGAAACCCTAAGTCAACTATATATTAGTCATGTACGGATGCAGGACGATTCATATATGTCCCAACGTTCATATTATATCGCAAGAATCCAGATATTTAGACTCCTACCCATTCTATATGATGGGCCCTTAACATGGTGAACCCCAAATTGGAGCCCGTGCGGTGAAACCCTAAGTCAACTATATATTAGTCATATAGGGATGCAGGACGATTCATATATGTCCCAACGTTCATATTATATCGCAAGAATCCAGATATTTAGACTCCTACCAATTCTCTATGATGGGCCCTTAACGTGGTGAACCCCAAATTGGAGCCCGTGCGGTGAAACCCTAAGTCAACTATATATTAGTCATATAGGGATGCAGGACGATTCATATATGTCCCAACGTTCATATTATATCGCAAGAATCCAGATATTTAGACTCCTACCAATTCTCTATGATGGGCCCTTAACATGGTGAACCCCAAATTGGAGCCCGTGCGGTGAAACCCTAAGTCAACTATATATTAGTCATATAGGGATGCAGGACGATTCATATATGTTCCAACATTCATATTATATCCCAAGAATCCAGATATTTAGACTCCTACCAATTCTCTATGATGGGCCCTTAACATGGTGAACCCCAAATTGGAGCCCGTGCGGTGAAACCCTAAGTCAACTATATATTAGTCATGTACGGATGCAGGACGATTCATATATGTCCCAACGTTCATATTATATCGCAAGAATCCAGATATTTAGACTCCTACCCATTCTATATGATGGGCCCTTAACATGGTGAACCCCAAATTGGAGCCCGTGCGGTGAAACCCTAAGTCAACTATATATTAGTCATATAGGGATGCAGGACGATTCATATATGTCCCAACGTTCATATTATATCGCAAGAATCCAGATATTTAGACTCCTACCAATTCTCTATGATGGGCCCTTAACGTGGTGAACCCCAAATTGGAGCCCGTGCGGTGAAACCCTAAGTCAACTATATATTAGTCATATAGGGATGCAGGACGATTCATATATGTCCCAACGTTCATATTATATCGCAAGAATCCAGATATTTAGACTCCTACCAATTCTCTATGATGGGCCCTTAACATGGTGAACCCCAAATTGGAGCCCGTGCGGTGAAACCCTAAGTCAACTATATATTAGTCATATAGGGATGCAGGACGATTCATATATGTTCCAACATTCATATTATATCCCAAGAATCCAGATATTTAGACTCCTACCAATTCTCTATGATGGGCCCTTAACATGGTGAACCCCAAATTGGAGCCCGTGCGGTGAAACCCTAAGTCAACTATATATTAGTCATGTACGGATGCAGGACGATTCATATATGTCCCAACGTTCATATTATATCGCAAGAATCCAGATATTTAGACTCCTACCCATTCTATATGATGGGCCCTTAACATGGTGAACCCCAAATTGGAGCCCGTGCGGTGAAACCCTAAGTCAACTATATATTAGTCATATAGGGATGCAGGACGATTCATATATGTCCCAACGTTCATATTATATCGCAAGAATCCAGATATTTAGACTCCTACCAATTCTCTATGATGGGCCCTTAACATGGTGAACCCCAAATTGGAGCCCGTGCGGTGAAACCCTAAGTCAACTATATATTAGTCATGTACGGATGCAGGACGATTCATATATGTCCCAACGTTCATATTATATCGCAAGAATCCAGATATTTAGACTCCTACCAATTCTCTATGATGGGCCCTTAACATGGTGAACCCCAAATTGGAGCCCGTGCGGTGAAACCCTAAGTCAACTATATATTAGTCATGTACGGATGCAGGACGATTCATATATGTCCCAACGTTCATATTATATCGCAAGAATCCAGATATTTAGACTCCTATCCATTCTATATGATGGGCCCTTAACATGGTGAACCCCAAATTGGAGCCCGTGTGGTGAAACCCTAAGTCAACTATATATTAGTCATATAGGGATGCAGGACGATTCATATATGTCCCAACGTTCATATTATATCGCAAGAATCCAGATATTTAGACTCCTACCAATTCTCTATGATGGGCCCTTAACATGGTGAACCCCAAATTGGAGCTCGTGCGGTGAAACCCTAAGTCAACTATATATTAGTCATGTACGGATGCAGGACGATTCATATATGTCCCAACGTTCATATTATATCGCAAGAATCCAGATATTTAGACTCCTACCAATTCTCTATGATGGGCCCTTAACATGGTGAACCCCAAATTGGAGCCCGTGCGGTGAAACCCTAAGTCAACTATATATTAGTCATACAGGGATGCAGGACGATTCATATATGTCCCAACGTTCATATTATATCGCAAGAATCCAGATATTTAGACTCCTACCAATTCTCTATGATGGGCCCTTAACATGGTGAACCCCAAATTGGAGCCCGTGCGGTGAAACACTAAGTCAACTATATATTAGTCATATAGGGATGCAGGACGATTCATATATGTTCCAACATTCATATTATATCCCAAGAATCCAGATATTTAGACTCCTACCAATTCTCTATGATGGGCCCTTAACATGGTGAACCCCAAATTGGAGCCCGTGCGGTGAAACCCTAAGTCAACTATATATTAGTCATATAGGGATGCAGGACGATTCATATATGTCCCAACGTTCATATTATATCGCAAGAATCCAGATATTTAGACTCCTACCAATTCTCTATGATGGGCCCTTAACATGGTGAACCCCAAATTGGAGCCCGTGCGGTGAAACCCTAAGTCAACTATATATTAGTCATATAGGGATGCAGGACGATTCATATATGTCCCAACGTTCATATTATATCGCAAGAATCCAGATATTTAGACTCCTACCAATTCTCTATGATGGGCCCTTAACATGGTGAACCCCAAATTGGAGCCCGTGCGGTGAAACCCTAAGTCAACTATATATTAGTCATGTACGGATGCAGGACGATTCATATATGTCCCAACGTTCATATTATATCCCAAGAATCCAGATATTTAGATTCCTACCAATTCTCTATGATGGGCCCTTAACATTGTGAACCCCACATTGGAGCCCGTGCGGTGAAACCCTAAGTCAACTATATATTAGTCATGTACGGATGCAGGACGATTCATATATGTCCCAACGTTCATATTATATCGCAAGAATCCAGATATTTAGACTCCTACCCATTCTATATGATGGGCCCTTAACATGGTGAACCCCAAATTGGAGCCCGTGCGGTGAAACCCTAAGTCAACTATATATTAGTCATATAGGAATGCAGGACGATTCATATATGTCCCAACGTTCATATTATATCGCAAGAATCCAGATATTTAGACTCCTACCAATTCTCTATGATGGGCCCTTAACATGGTGAACCCCAAATTGGAGCCCGTGCGGTGAAACCCTAAGTCAACTATATATTAGTCATGTACGGATGCAGGACGATTCATATATGTCCCAACGTTCATATTATATCGCAAGAATCCAGATATTTAGACTCCTACCAATTCTCTATGATGGGCCCTTAACATGGTGAACCCCAAATTGGAGCCCGTGCGGTGAAACCCTAAGTCAACTATATATTAGTCATGTACGGATGCAGGACGATTCATATATGTCCCAACGTTCATATTATATCGCAAGAATCCATATATTTAGACTCCTACCAATTCTCTATGACGGGCCCTTAACATGGTGAACCCCAAATTGGAGCGCGTGCGGTGAAACCCTAAGTCAACTATATATTAGTCATGTACGGATGCAGGACGATTCATATATGTCCCAACGTTCATATTATATCGCAAGAATCCAGATATTTAGACTCCTACCCATTCTATATGATGGGCCCTTAACATGGTGAACCCCAAATTGGAGCCCGTGCGGTGAAACCCTAAGTCAACTATATATTAGTCATATAGGGATGCAGGACGATTCATATATGTCCCAACGTTCATATTATATCGCAAGAATCCAGATATTTAGACTCCTACCAATTCTCTATGATGGGCCCTTAACATGGTGAACCCCAAATTGGAGCCCGTGCGGTGAAACCCTAAGTCAACTATATATTAGTCATATAGGGATGCAGGACGATTCATATATGTCCCAACGTTCATATTATATCGCAAGAATCCAGATATTTAGACTCCTACCAATTCTCTATGATGGGCCCTTAACATGGTGAACCCCAAATTGGAGCCCGTGCGGTGAAACCCTAAGTCAACTATATATTAGTCATATAGGGATGCAGGACGATTCATATATGTCCCAACGTTCATATTATATCGCAAGAATCCAGATATTTAGACTCCTACCAATTCTCTATGATGGGCCCTTAACATGGTGAACCCCAAATTGTAGCCCGTGCGGTGAAACCCTAAGTCAACTATATATTAGTCATATAGGGATGCAGGACGATTCATATATGTCCCAACGTTCATATTATATCGCAAGAATCCAGATATTTAGACTCCTACCAATTCTCTATGATGGGCCCTTAACATGGTGAACCCCAAATTGGAGCCCGTGCGGTGAAACCCTAAGTCAACTATATATTAGTCATATAGGGATGCAGGACGATTCATATATGTCCCAACGTTCATATTATATCGCAAGAATCCAGATATTTAGACTCCTACCAATTCTCTATGATGGGCCCTTAACATGGTGAACCCCAAATTGGAGCCCGTGCGGTGAAACCCTAAGTCAACTATATATTAGTCATGTACGGATGCAGGACGATTCATATATGTCCCAACGTTCATATTATATCGCAAGAATCCAGATATTTAGACTCCTACCCATTCTATATGATGGGCCCTTAACATGGTGAACCCCAAATTGGAGCCCGTGCGGTGAAACCCTAAGTCAACTATATATTAGTCATATAGGGATGCAGGACGATTCATATATGTCCCAACGTTCATATTATATCGCAAGAATCCAGATATTTAGACTCCTACCAATTCTCTATGATGGGCCCTTAACGTGGTGAACCCCAAATTGGAGCCCGTGCGGTGAAACCCTAAGTCAACTATATATTAGTCATATAGGGATGCAGGACGATTCATATATGTCCCAACGTTCATATTATATCGCAAGAATCCAGATATTTAGACTCCTACCAATTCTCTATGATGGGCCCTTAACATGGTGAACCCCAAATTGGAGCCCGTGCGGTGAAACCCTAAGTCAACTATATATTAGTCATATAGGGATGCAGGACGATTCATATATGTTCCAACATTCATATTATATCCCAAGAATCCAGATATTTAGACTCCTACCAATTCTCTATGATGGGCCCTTAACATGGTGAACCCCAAATTGGAGCCCGTGCGGTGAAACCCTAAGTCAACTATATATTAGTCATGTACGGATGCAGGACGATTCATATATGTCCCAACGTTCATATTATATCGCAAAAATCCAGATATTTAGACTCCTACCCATTCTATATGATGGGCCCTTAACATGGTGAACCCCAAATTGGAGCCCGTGCGGTGAAACCCTAAGTCAACTATATATTAGTCATATAGGGATGCAGGACGATTCATATATGTCCCAACGTTCATATTATATCGCAAGAATCCAGATATTTAGACTCCTACCAATTCTCTATGATGGGCCCTTAACGTGGTGAACCCCAAATTGGAGCCCGTGCGGTGAAACCCTAAGTCAACTATATATTAGTCATATAGGGATGCAGGACGATTCATATATGTCCCAACGTTCATATTATATCGCAAGAATCCAGATATTTAGACTCCTACCAATTCTCTATGATGGGCCCTTAACATGGTGAACCCCAAATTGGAGCCCGTGCGGTGAAACCCTAAGTCAACTATATATTAGTCATATAGGGATGCAGGACGATTCATATATGTTCCAACATTCATATTATATCCCAAGAATCCAGATATTTAGACTCCTACCAATTCTCTATGATGGGCCCTTAACATGGTGAACCCCAAATTGGAGCCCGTGCGGTGAAACCCTAAGTCAACTATATATTAGTCATGTACGGATGCAGGACGATTCATATATGTCCCAACGTTCATATTATATCGCAAGAATCCAGATATTTAGACTCCTACCCATTCTATATGATGGGCCCTTAACATGGTGAACCCCAAATTGGAGCCCGTGCGGTGAAACCCTAAGTCAACTATATATTAGTCATATAGGGATGCAGGACGATTCATATATGTCCCAACGTTCATATTATATCGCAAGAATCCAGATATTTAGACTCCTACCAATTCTCTATGATGGGCCCTTAACATGGTGAACCCCAAATTGGAGCCCGTGCGGTGAAACCCTAAGTCAACTATATATTAGTCATGTACGGATGCAGGACGATTCATATATGTCCCAACGTTCATATTATATCGCAAGAATCCAGATATTTAGACTCCTACCAATTCTCTATGATGGGCCCTTAACATGGTGAACCCCAAATTGGAGCCCGTGCGGTGAAACCCTAAGTCAACTATATATTAGTCATGTACGGATGCAGGACGATTCATATATGTCCCAACGTTCATATTATATCGCAAGAATCCAGATATTTAGACTCCTATCCATTCTATATGATGGGCCCTTAACATGGTGAACCCCAAATTGGAGCCCGTGTGGTGAAACCCTAAGTCAACTATATATTAGTCATATAGGGATGCAGGACGATTCATATATGTCCCAACGTTCATATTATATCGCAAGAATCCAGATATTTAGACTCCTACCAATTCTCTATGATGGGCCCTTAACATGGTGAACCCCAAATTGGAGCCCGTGCGGTGAAACCCTAAGTCAACTATATATTAGTCATGTACGGATGCAGGACGATTCATATATGTCCCAACGTTCATATTATATCGCAAGAATCCAGATATTTAGACTCCTACCAATTCTCTATGATGGGCCCTTAACATGGTGAACCCCAAATTGGAGCCCGTGCGGTGAAACCCTAAGTCAACTATATATTAGTCATACAGGGATGCAGGACGATTCATATATGTCCCAACGTTCATATTATATCGCAAGAATCCAGATATTTAGACTCCTACCAATTCTCTATGATGGGCCCTTAACATGGTGAACCCCAAATTGGAGCCCGTGCGGTGAAACACTAAGTCAACTATATATTAGTCATATAGGGCTGCAGGACGATTCATATATGTTCCAAACATTCATATTATATCCCAAGAATCCAGATATTTAGACTCCTACCAATTCTCTATGATGGGCCCTTAACATGGTGAACCCCAAATTGGAGCCCGTGCGGTGAAACCCTAAGTCAACTATATATTAGTCATATAGGGATGCAGGACGATTCATATATGTCCCAACGTTCATATTATATCGCAAGAATCCAGATATTTAGACTCCTACCAATTCTCTATGATGGGCCCTTAACATGGTGAACCCCAAATTGGAGCCCGTGCGGTGAAACCCTAAGTCAACTATATATTAGTCATATAGGGATGCAGGACGATTCATATATGTCCCAACGTTCATATTATATCGCAAGAATCCAGATATTTAGACTCCTACCAATTCTCTATGATGGGCCCTTAACATGGTGAACCCCAAATTGGAGCCCGTGCGGTGAAACCCTAAGTCAACTATATATTAGTCATGTACGGATGCAGGACGATTCATATATGTCCCAACGTTCATATTATATCCCAAGAATCCAGATATTTAGATTCCTACCAATTCTCTATGATGGGCCCTTAACATTGTGAACCCCACATTGGAGCCCGTGCGGTGAAACCCTAAGTCAACTATATATTAGTCATGTACGGATGCAGGACGATTCATATATGTCCCAACGTTCATATTATATCGCAAGAATCCAGATATTTAGACTCCTACCCATTCTATATGATGGGCCCTTAACATGGTGAACCCCAAATTGGAGCCCGTGCGGTGAAACCCTAAGTCAACTATATATTAGTCATATAGGGATGCAGGACGATTCATATATGTCCCAACGTTCATATTATATCGCAAGAATCCAGATATTTAGACTCCTACCAATTCTCTATGATGGGCCCTTAACATGGTGAACCCCAAATTGGAGCCCGTGCGGTGAAACCCTAAGTCAACTATATATTAGTCATGTACGGATGCAGGACGATTCATATATGTCCCAACGTTCATATTATATCGCAAGAATCCAGATATTTAGACTCCTACCAATTCTCTATGATGGGCCCTTAACATGGTGAACCCCAAATTGGAGCCCGTGCGGTGAAACCCTAAGTCAACTATATATTAGTCATGTACGGATGCAGGACGATTCATATATGTCCCAACGTTCATATTATATCGCAAGAATCCATATATTTAGACTCCTACCAATTCTCTATGACGGGCCCTTAACATGGTGAACCCCAAATTGGAGCGCGTGCGGTGAAACCCTAAGTCAACTATATATTAGTCATGTACGGATGCAGGACGATTCATATATGTCCCAACGTTCATATTATATCGCAAGAATCCAGATATTTAGACTCCTACCCATTCTATATGATGGGCCCTTAACATGGTGAACCCCAAATTGGAGCCCGTGCGGTGAAACCCTAAGTCAACTATATATTAGTCATATAGGGATGCAGGACGATTCATATATGTCCCAACGTTCATATTATATCGCAAGAATCCAGATATTTAGACTCCTACCAATTCTCTATGATGGGCCCTTAACATGGTGAACCCCAAATTGGAGCCCGTGTGGTGAAACCCTAAGTCAACTATATATTAGTCATGTACGGATGCAGGACGATTCATATATGTCCCAACGTTCATATTATATCGCAAGAATCCAGATATTTAGACTCCTACCAATTCTCTATGATGGGCCCTTAACATGGTGAACCCCAAATTGGAGCCCGTGCGGTGAAACCCTAAGTCAACTATATATTAGTCATGTACGGATGCAGGACGATTCATATATGTCCCAACGTTCATATTATATCGCAAGAATCCAGATATTTAGACTCCTACCCATTCTCTATGATGGGCCCTTAACATGGTGAACCCCAAATTGGAGCCCGTGCGGTGAAACCCTAAGTCAACTATATATTAGTCATATAGGGATGCAGGACGATTCATATATGTCCCAACGTTCATATTATATCGCAAGAATCCAGATATTTAGACTCCTACCAATTCTCTATGATGGGCCCTTAACATGGTGAACCCCAAATTGTAGCCCGTGCGGTGAAACCCTAAGTCAACTATATATTAGTCATATAGGGATGCAGGACGATTCATATATGTCCCAACGTTCATATTATATCGCAAGAATCCAGATATTTAGACTCCTACCAATTCTCTATGATGGGCCCTTAACATGGTGAACCCCAAATTGGAGCCCGTGCGGTGAAACCCTAAGTCAACTATATATTAGTCATGTACGGATGCAGGACGATTCATATATGTCCCAACGTTCATATTATATCGCAAGAATCCAGATATTTAGACTCCTACCCATTCTATATGATGGGCCCTTAACATGGTGAACCCCAAATTGGAGCCCGTGCGGTGAAACCCTAAGTCAACTATATATTAGTCATATAGGGATGCAGGACGATTCATATATGTCCCAACGTTCATATTATATCGCAAGAATCCAGATATTTAGACTCCTACCAATTCTCTATGATGGGCCCTTAACATGGTGAACCCCAAATTGGAGCCCGTGCGGTGAAACCCTAAGTCAACTATATATTAGTCATGTACGGATGCAGGACGATTCATATATGTCCCAACGTTCATATTATATCGCAAGAATCCAGATATTTAGACTCCTACCAATTCTCTATGATGGGCCCTTAACATGGTGAACCCCAAATTGGAGCCCGTGCGGTGAAACCCTAAGTCAACTATATATTAGTCATGTACGGATGCAGGACGATTCATATATGTCCCAACGTTCATATTATATCGCAAGAATCCAGATATTTAGACTCCTACCAATTCTCTATGATGGGCCCTTAACATGGTGAACCCCAAATTGGAGCCCGTGCGGTGAAACCCTAAGTCAACTATATATTAGTCATGTACGGATGCAGGACGATTCATATATGTCCCAACGTTCATATTATATCGCAAGAATCCAGATATTTAGACTCCTACCAATTCTCTATGATGGGCCCTTAACATGGTGAACCCCAAATTGGAGCCCGTGCGGTGAAACCCTAAGTCAACTATATATTAGTCATGTACGGATGCAGGACGATTCATATATGTCCCAACGTTCATATTATATCGCAAGAATCCAGATATTTAGACTCCTACCAATTCTCTATGATGGGCCCTTAACATGGTGAACCCCAAATTGGAGCCCGTGCGGTGAAACCCTAAGTCAACTATATATTAGTCATGTACGGATGCAGGACGATTCATATATGTCCCAACGTTCATATTATATCCCAAGAATGCAGATATTTAGACTCCTACCAATTCTCTATGATGGGCCCTTAACATGGTGAACCCCAAATAGGAGCCCGTGCGGTAAAACCCTAAGTCAACTATATATTAGTCATATAGGGATGCAGGACGATTCATATATGTCCCAACGTTCATATTATATCCCAAGAATCCAGATATTTAGACTCCTACCAATTCTCTATGATGTGCCCTTAACATGTGCCTAACGTAATTTGATTGATTGATTGATTGATTAGGGTTTTATGTCGCTTTAGCCACTAAGGCCATATCACGACATTGCCAGTTTTAATGGTGGAGGAAATCCGCACACTTACGGCTAATCTAACAGTGATTTCAATGGCTGATAAACTCGTCGACCATGTGCGGCAAACCACCGGCCATCGGCAAGTAACTGACAACTGTCCCAGATAACGATTTCGAGTTACAAATTCCACGATGGAAACATGTGGATTTGAACCCTTATCGCCAGCGCTGGGAGGCGAAACGGCTTGGAGTTGTACCCCTAACCGATTGAGCCACCGAGGCCCCTAACGTAATTTGAATAAAAGAAACATATTTGTTTGCAATTTATATCAAGTGAATTGAGGGAACTGAATAAGTGGCGTTAGGGCATAGTATAAGTCATCTAGCCGTCAAATGTGTATGTTTTTGAATTTCCGATATCTCGTTTCTTTTTTCACAAATCTCAATAACAAATTCAATTTCAAAATGAAAATTCACAAAACATGACTGATCGAGATTTGAGTCCACAACAGGGACCTTGTACGTTGTAGAACAAAAATATTTATAAACAATAACAAAGGGAGACACCTGGCCATACACAAAATATTGGTGGAGTTGAATTACTTATCATCAGACAGTGTCAGAAACGGCAATGTATTGGCGAAACCCAACACCACCATATTCAACAAATCCATAGTCATAGAGACGGGCACCCTTCCAGAACTTGGCAGAAGACTGGCTGAACGCAAACATAACACTAGTTTATAAGAAAGGAGATGTACACCAACCATCAAACTACAGACCAGTATCACTCACTTCAACATGCTGTAAACTACTAGAGCACGTCCTGTGCTAGTCCAAGTCTTCTCGTACTAAAACCAGCTAAGATATTGGGATGGAGATGCTGGTATTTAGTCCGAGATCGCCGCCATAGGCTTCTTATAACACGAGTTGAGTGTTAGTGACCCGCTCAAATAAAACTACAATTATATGAAATAAAATATCACAATTGCGACAATAAACGGATTTTTTTCCGCAGAAGACATGATATTTGATCTGAAACCCACATCAGTTGTGAATTGAAAGCGGTAATTTAATGTGAAAAGAGACATTTACCGCATTGTTGACATATTTTTAAAAGTATGCGAACTCAGTTGACCTCGCGAACTCTGTTCGGCATTTTCCGGTGAAAATGTTCCGTAGATTTTCAACTAACCACGCACATGGCGATGAATTCTCCATTGTAATTGTAATTATGTGTGTCTATAAATAAATAAATAAATAGATTAAGTAAATATTGAAGATATAAATGTAATACATTAAATAAATTATGGGAATTACAACCCTCTCACAGTTTAAAACAGTGTAAACACAACGAGCATTAGAATAAATATGGCGGCTGCCAACTTGTTTGTATCGAAATTCGTCTCCGCCAAAACAAACAAACAAACAAAAAATCCGGGGCAAGATACATTCACATACCAAATTTCAAGTCGATAGCTCCACCCGTTTTCGAGATATATAGCCCAATGTCATTTGCGGATACCTCGGCCGGTGATGAGTTAACGCGACATCGGCCGATTAAGAGTTAACGCGATCACGTCACGATATGTTGATGGCGTAATATATTTACGCAATGATTTTCGATGAGCGAAGCATGGTCCTGCGTTCTTCCCGATAATTAAGGTAGAAACTTTAAACGTACACAGGCGTGTGATACATCATTGGAAAGATGAAGCGCCACAGATTCTAACCGTGCAAATTATATGACTGGCAATTTATTATTCGCGCTATATCGAATCGATTTGTGAGCACCGAACTGAAATATATTAGCGCAAAACGGCGTAAAAACAGATTTGACCTCGGCACGTAAAAAGTTGACCTCGCACGGACAAATTAATAGGCCTATGTTACTCCTGACCCGAAAATACCCCCACATACCAAGTTTCATCGAAATTGGCTCAGCTGTTTTTGAGTCCATCGATTACACACACACCACAGACAGATACACACACACACACACAGATCTTTCAAAATATATAATAGATAATTATATTGAATAGAAAATAAAATAAAATAATGACACATTTTAGATCTAAAAGAAATGTGTGCTAATTCTGGAGTGGTTGTCTGAAAAGATTTAGGGACCGTACGATACGACACAAGATTAGATATCTCCTATGTAGGAGATGATAAGTCCTAATTAGGAGATACTAAGTCCTAATTAGTAGAAGTCAGTGGCCGAGTGGATAGCGTACTGGTCTCTCGTGCTAAAGGTCCGGGGATCGATTCCCGGTCGGGTATTCTGACAAAAATCCAAACTTGGTCAGATTACCACGTTGTATGACTTCCCTTCACGGCGACATCATGTCCAGGTATGTTGTCGTGAGTGCGGTACGCTGTCGGATCGGGAGCAGACATAAATGGCTGACCCGTGTACATGGGTGACTATGTGCACGTTAAAGAAATCGGCTGTAGGTTAGAGTAGCCCACCAAAGCACCGACCACAGTCGAGACCTGGACCCTGTCAGTAATACCCGAAAGGGGAGTTGATAGGTAATTCTAAATTCTAGATAGAAGATAAGATCTCCTAATTAGGAGATACTAAGTCCTAATTAGTAGAAGATAAGATTTCCTAATTAGGAGATACTAAGTCCTAATTAGGAGATACTATTTCCTGAGAGATAGTATTTTTTGTCAGGTGGCACTAATACGTTTCCATACAAAATGACGGGCACCTGTCGAGTTCTTCCGCTTTGTGTCACTATCGGCCTTCCGTAATTTGATGCTGCTAGGAGAAAACAAGATGGCGACTGTCGATGTAAACAATTCTTTGCCTAACGTAATTTGAATAAAAGAAACATATTTTTTTGCAATTTATATCAAGTGAATTGAGGGAACTGAATAAGTGGCGTTAGGGCATAGTATAAGTCATCTAGCCGTCAAATGTGTATGTTTTTGAATTTCCGATATCTCGTTTCTTTTTTCACAAATCTCAATAACAAATTCAATTTCAAAATGAAAATTCACAAAACATGACTGATCGAGATTTGAGTCCACAACAGGGACCTTGTACGTTGTAGAAGAAAAATATTTATAAACAATAACAAAGGGAGACACCTGGCCATACACAAAATATTGGTGGAGTTGAATTACTTATCATCAGACAGTGTCAGAAACGGCAATGTATTGGCGAAACCCATCACCACCATATTCAACAAATCCATGATAGTCATAGAGACGGGCACCCTTCCAGAACTTGGCAGAAGACTGGCTGAACGCAAACATAACACTAGTTTATAAGAAAGGAGATGTACACCAACCATCAAACTACAGACCAGTATCACTCACTTCAACATGCTGTAAACTACTAGAGCACGTCCTGTGCTAGTCCAAGTCTTCTCGTACTAAAACCAGCTAAGATATTGGGATGGAGATGCTGGTATTTAGTCCGAGATCGCCGCCATAGGCTTCTTATAACACGAGTTGAGTGTTAGTGACCCGCTCAAATAAAACTACAATTATATGAAATAAAATATCACAATTGCGACAATAAACGGATTTTTTTCCGCAGAAGACATGATATTTGATCTGAAACCCACATCAGTTGTGAATTGAAAGCGGTAATTTAATGTGAAAAGAGACATTTACCGCATTGTTGACATATTTTTAAAAGTATGCGAACTCAGTTGACCTCGCGAACTCTGTTCGGCATTTTCCGGTGAAAATGTTCCGTAGATTTTCAACTAACCACGCACATGGCGATGAATTCTCCATTGTAATTGTAATTATGTGTGTCTATAAATAAATAAATAAATAGATTAAGTAAATATTGAAGATATAAATGTAATACATTAAATAAATTATGGGAATTACAACCCTCTCACAGTTTAAAACAGTGTAAACACAACGAGCATTAGAATAAATATGGCGGCTGCCATCTTGTTTGTATCGAAATTCGTCTCCGCCAAAACAAACTCCGGACAATGCCGAAGGTCTTCTGAACACTCGGCTTTCAGTTAAAACGTAAACAAACATATAAAAAAAGCGACGTTAGTGGCAATCAACCGGAATATTCTATGTGTAATTTAAAGGTACTCAATCCGTAAAGAGGGTCCCCATCTCAACAGATTCCAACAACAACAATCCGATCAGAGGGTCCTATATTACTATTTCTTTGGCTTTGGGGGTAAAAAATATTTGATTCGAGTCGAGGAACCCATCAAACAAAGCTCAAGAGTTATTAGATATTGATTTTTGAAATTTGTTAATTGCTCGAGATGAGTACTAATAACTGCCGTCAATTTGGTAACCTGCTCGAGTTTTTATGCCAAAACTCTATTTAAACAGACAAGGATGGATAACTCTATAATCAAGTGGTAATAATAACGAAATTTTGACAGTCTTCTGGGCCAGAAAGAATTCCCGATAATGAAAAATAATAGATTTCTAAAATCGATATCTAACAAATCTGAGCTTTGATGGGTGACTTCCTCGACTCGAATCAAATATTTTTGACCCCCGAAGCCATTGAAATAGTAATTGAGAGGAGTTTTATCGGATTGAGTACCTTTAACATGAAAGTTAGATTATTATACACCATTATGACCATAAGATGTCACTCTTTCCGATGTATATAGCATCATGTATTGATTTGAGAGGTAAATTGAGTAAAATACATCACGAATTCCCGCCACAAACCCTGGGTGTAACTCGTGTTATAAGAAGCCTATGGCGGCGATCTCGGACTAAATACCAGCATCTCCATCCCAATATCTTAGCTGGTTTTAGTACGAGAAGACTTGGACTAGTCCTGTGCAGACACATCCGCGACCACCTGGAACTCTGCAACCTACTTACTGAGAGAAACCACAGATTTAGATCTGGCCACTCATGTGTAACCCAGCTTGTAAACACCACACAAGATCTACTATCGTCTTTCGACTCGGAGAAGCAAACAGATATGGCAATTCTCGACTTTTCCAAATCCTTTGACACGGTACCACACCAGAGTCTATTATACAAACTGAAGTCGTACGGAATCACCGGACCTATACACACCTGGTTGACAATATGAGAGTAGTGTTGGAAGGAGAAACATCCAAAAGTGTTCCAGTGGAATCGGGAGTACCCCAAGGCACAGTACTAGGACCTCTACTATTCCTCTGCCACATCAATGACCTTCCAAAAGCAGTCAAATCAGAAGTAAGACTCTTTGCTGATGACTGCATCCTATACCGCTTGACAAATGGCCACCAAGACCACATCCAACTACAACAGGATCTGACATCACTAGAAGAGTGGGCGAAAACCTGGGGGATGAGATTTAATGCCGGAAAATGCTCCATAATGTCCATGAAGAACAACGACAAGAACAACGACAAGAACAAAACATCGTTCATCTACCAACTTGACAATAAAATTCTGCAAACAGTCAAACAAAGCGTTTACCTAGGATTGACCATCACAGACGACCTAAAGTGGACAACGCAGATATCCAAGATCACTGGAAGAGCCAATAGCACCTTAGGCTTCCTACGCAGAAACCTACGAAGAGTGGATAACAAATCCAGAGAGACAGCATATAGAGCTATGGTGAGAACATCACGTTTGAATATAGAGCTAAAATATGGGACCCCACCGCAGAAGGAGAAATCGATAGATGGCCTAAGGTTAGACTCACTAGAGACCTGCAGAAAGATGAAGAGAATAGAACTCTTCGGCAAGGTGGTTGAGGGGAAAATCCCAGCCATACACACACATGACTTACTAAAGGAAAAGAAAGGACGGAAGATTCGAGCAAAACAATTTCCAAACCATAAAAGTGATAACATAATTTCGAGCCAAGAGTGTATCAACTCACGATCGTTCGAACCATTAAGAGCCAACACGGAACAATATAAACATTCATTCTTCGTGAGAACGATCAGGGACTGGAACAGTATAGAAGAATACGCATGCTCTGGGAGGACTGTAAAAAGCACCCAGGGGACCATATTTTTATGAGGGCCAGGTGTCCCAAGAAACAGAACATTGATTTTATTTATAAATCCTGACATTTCTTATCTTAGTTTTCCCCTTTTCAGAGTCCTTCCAGTTGAAATGGAACGCAACTGATGACATAACATACCAGTATAAAGTGACATACTTGTAGAAATGTCATTCAAATTTGATAAAGGTCTTGACGGCGAGGAACTTGTGAATAATCTTCGCCAGCTGATTCAGAGCTTCGTGCCTCAGATGAAAGATGCAACTTCCGTGGAACAAGCAGAAGAGTCTCTTCTTCATATGGAAGAAAATGATGAAAACTTTGACAGGTACGTATCAAGCCTTGAAATAGAGTGTCTGTCATTTGCAGAGTGAGGTCCCCAGAGGGTGAATTTAGTGACGCTATCCTCATGGTGGGCTAGCATCACCGAATTCACCCTCTGTGAAAGATTATGTTATCGATAAGGTTTTTATCTATTTCCAGATAAATTGCATGGCTTTTTTAATATACTTTTACATTTTTTGTATGTAGATGATTTCTATTCAAAACTACTGATTGATGGAACAGTATATTGATTTATTTATTCAATTTAATCCTTCCATGACTGGAGCTTCCTGAAATTTTGTTAAAAAACCCTGTGCCAATGCATTCTCTTATATATGCGAGTATATGGGAGACACACATATATAAGAGTATGCACTGGCATAGGGTCTTCAATGCTGCACCAGCGCAGCTCCCGCCATGAAAGGGTTAAATAGTAATTGTTTCCCTGACCCCAGGTACGAATTTGTTCGTCGTTTGAAGAAGAGGATGGATGTTGTTCTTGGTCCTTTAATTGAAGAAGAGATTGAGAAATACAACTACGGATTACACAAGGATTCTCATGAATCAACACGGCCGGACGAAACTCGTGTTCCTAGGATTGCTGAGAGAGTTATCCAGTCTCGACAGTGAGTTGCTGCATGTATTATTGACAGCCTGTGCCCAGGGTCCACATTGGCCTGAAATTTACTTTTGCCAAATATTATGCTAAATTAAAATATTTTTGCCAAATTCTTTTCTGCAACATCGTGTCTTATATCTTGACTATTTTGAGCGACATTTGATATAGATAGGAAAGCAGTTACATGTATTATTAATAATCCTCGCCTCTGTACTTGGGTTTATCATAGAACAATAAACCAAAACATAATAATGAAATTGTAGAACAGGTTTGCTTCATAAGAATAGTGTGTCTTACATTTGCAGAATGAGGTCCCCAGAGGGTGAATTTAATTATATTTAATTTATATATTAACTCGGAATGGATTTTCCCATTCAGTTATAAAAGTATACATTGGAATGGTCTATTATTCATTTGAGGCGTCTTCAGCTTATAAAAGCAGACGATAGACTGAAAAACCGATAACAAAAGAGTTGAATATGATTCATATTCACTGGTGGGAAATGTTAAGATAATAAGTTCAACAATGGCATTTGTTTAACTTATTGTCTGAACATTTCCTAAGGGATAACTACTCATCAATGAGTATTTATTATAGAAAGGGTCAACTTATACTTTTATTCCAGATATGGGGAACTCAAAAAAACCCTCAGGGAAAATATTTCTGAAGCAATTAATAAAATTGTGCAGGGTTATGATTCTGAGTTTCACCAAGCGCTACAGAGTCCCGAGGCCTCTCGCCAGGCAATAAGAAGGACATACTTCCCGGATGAGGAGGACGAATCCTCCTGTGGGAGTTCATATAATCAGGTTCGTAACATTTTATGCTGTAGAGATCTTTCAGAATTTTATTTATTACATAATTAGCCCCTAAACCCGTCCTCATATTTTTTAGTAAGACACATGTGTATTATTGGCACACGCAGTGACGTAAGAGCTTAGCCCAATGATATCGATGTCAATACCGGCACTTTATTATTATGTTAATTAGAATATAATTATAATATTCAATGTGTGTTGGGTTATTTAGTGTTGACTGTGAGATAAATATTGTATTTTCAATTTATTCGATGTAATAAACTGTGAACAGTTTGTTTTTGTTGAGAAACCGATGTATGTTCTGTGCTGAAGTTTCTACACAAAGTCTATTATTTTCAATGGAAGGGGAATTACTTTATATATTTAGATATCGAGTTATTCCCCTTTCATTGAAAATAAACTATAGTTTGAATTCTGGGAGCCATAACGGGAGGAATGATTTTATGATTTCAGTTATATTCTTTACTCTATGGGCACCTTCTGAGACACAGACATTCCAAATGGTGATGAATTACAGTATTTTAATCATATTGTATGGCATAAATTGTTATTAAAACCGTATATCAACGCACTATAAAAAAAATAATCTGTGACTTGAAAATTAAGTGGGCTTTAACACATGTTTGTCTGTGAGTGTTATGTGTCAAATTCAGTGTCCGTGCAAACTGGAAAATGCATGGGCGAGTGAAATATGCTACCCTGATATAAATAAGAGTGACAAATATTGATGTCCCCTTATATGCATGGATGGTATATTACGCTGCAAGGGAGATAATAGGAACCACCCGAGTTTCATTCAGAACTCCGCGCATTTGCAGTATGGAAATCGCCATAGTTCGCCGATTTCCTTGATGCTTCATGAATGTTCACATATTAGCGACAATTTCATTTGCTTTTCATTTCCGTTTGCATCATATATCAATGACTCAATGTCGGCTTGCATGACCATGGTTAACTGGTTAACCTCGGTTAATTCAAATGGTTAACCGGTCATGAAAATCCCATAACAATTTCAGCCCTAATGATATGATTTCTCCATGAGTCTCTGTATTATAGTTATTATTATGATTATAGTTTGTCTGTCATTTGTAGAATGAGGTACCCAGAGGGTGAATTTAGTGACGCTATCCCGCATAGCAGGCTTGCATCACCAAATTCACCATCTGGGGACCTCATTCTGCAAATGACAGGCACCCTAAACTCAGACATGTTATGTCTCTATATTTTGTAGGAGATTATCGTGTTTGTGTGTTGCTATTATTATATTTATTTTCTAGGGGAGTATCATGTTTATGAAGAATGAACAGATTCAGCCTATCATTGAGATGCTGGGAAGAACGTGCAGCATTGAGGTGGGTTTATTTCTTATGAAAGTATTTCTTAAACTTGTTGATAATTTGTATATATATATATATATATGTATATATATATATCTTATAAGATTTTGAACTTTTTAGAAATATTGTCCTAATATTTTTACTCCTTATTGAAGGCTTATTATGCCCCCGACCACTGTAGGAGGTTCAGGGCATATAGCCTAGGGCTCTGCCTGTCTGTTTGTCCATCTGTCAATTCATCAGAAAAAAACACCTTGTAACTCGGGTGTGACTTATCAGAGTTTGTTGTGGTTTGGCATGGTGATAGCACAGGTTGGAGGAAAGGATACCCACATACTACGGGTTTCATCCATTAATTTTCACCAGAGTTACAGCCCTTGTTCGAATTGGAAATTTTTGAATTTTGTGCCTGTATGAACATACAAACTTATAACTCAGGCGTCAATTATCAGATTTAGTTGTCCTTTGGCATGGTTATAGCACGTGTTTGGAAAAAGGATACACACCTACTATGGGTATCATCCATTCATTTTTACCAGAGTTATGGCCCTTGTTTGACTTGGACAGTTTTTTATTTTGTGTCCGTATGAACATTCAACGTGTAGCTTGGGCATGGGTTATCGGATTTGGTTGTGCTTTGGTGTATTGATATCACAGGTTGGGGAAAGGATACCCACATACTACAGGTTTCGTCCATTAATTTTTACCAGAGTTACGGCCCTTTTTTGACTCGGACATTTTTTAATTTTGTGTTTGTATGAACATTTCAGCTTGTACACATATTTAAGTTCCCAGATGGTGAAGATGGTGAAGTGCACCCATTGGGTACCTCGATTATGTATTGTGCCTCTGCCATTTTGGGGATATAGAGAAACTAAACTAAAAAAGAAAAAGAGATAAACTAAAAAAACTTGATAATAAAGATACTTTCCAGAGAAGATCAGGCCTAAGCAGAATGAGGTCTCCAGAGGGTAATTTAGTGATGCTAGCCCACTGTGAACTAAATTACCCTCCGAGGACCTCATTCTAAAAAAGTCAGGCACCATATTTTGAGGCCTGATGTTGTATATATCCGAATTTTGATTTGATTCTATTTATCTTATCTATCTCGTCTTTAAGGGTACTCAATCCGATTAGACGCTCCTAAATTACTATCTCTTTGGCTTTGGGGGTAAAAAATATTTGATTCGATTCGAGGAACCCATCCTTCAAAGCTCAGAGTGATCAGATATTGATTTTTGAGATTTTTTAATTTTTGGAGATGTGGTCCACTTCCACGTGCTCAAATGGACAAATTACGCACAAATTGCGGGTTTAAGATGGATAACACTAAAATCAAGTAACCACTTGATTTTCGAGTTATCCATCTTTTAGGGATGCTTAATCGGATTGAGTACCTTTAAATATTTTCTTTTGCCTCATATACTTCATATCATTATAGCTGAAGACGGAGGCTATTCAGAAACTGAATAAACTTGGTCCGAATGATGTCATCAGTTGTCTGAGCTGGCAGGAGTTGAGGAAACATTTGCTGGAGGTGTTCACAGAATCTGAAGGGGATCTCAAGGTAATTAGTATTACAAAAGCAGTATGAGGTCCTCAGAGGGTTAATTTAGTGATGCTACCATGCACAGCAGTCTCGAATCACCAAATTCATCCTGTGGTAACCTTTCCATGCATGGCCTCATCTGCTATGGGAGTCCTAGACACAGCTTTAAGTTCCCAGATGATGAAAATGGTGGTGAGCCCCCATTGGGCACCTCAATTATGGATTGTGTTGTCTGCCAAATTCGGGATGTAGAGAAACTAACTAAATAGAAACTTCTTTTAAAGAAACTAAAAAACTTTTTAAGTTGATAATAAAGATACTATTCAGCGAAGGTGAGGCCTAATAGTATAGCCGGAGAAGGGTTGGACCTAGAAGAAATTGGTAGAGAAGCGATTTTTATGTCATTGCACGCGGGAACATCTCCAGAACAACATATTTTTCTACAGCAATTTTTTCTACATCACTTTGAAATATTGTCACCTTTGTGTTGATTTTCATATTAGCAATAAATTGTAAAACAGTGGGTACCAAGATGACATTGACAGATAACTATAATTGTTACTAGTGTTACCTCCAGTCTATATTACCCTTTATATATTAGTCAATATTGACGAAAATTTCGGCCCTATTTTTATTTTTTTTTACGAAAATATCATTCACTTTTTCGCAAAAAAGTTTTTCTTTTTCAAAATTATCTCAGAGTAATTTGCATATTTTTTGGAAATTGGATAATCGAATGTATCGCAAATGGTATTAAAATGTGCACATACATATCCTCAATACAACAGTATGAAACATGTATAATTTAATTAATAATAGAGCAAGAATATCTGAAAAATATTAACCCTACCCCCAAAAATGACTTTCAGGTAAAAAAAAATGGAAAATATAAAAACACTTAAAATATAACACTAACTATGTATTGATGAGGTATGCGTAATACTTTTAAGTCATTATAGTTACATGTTTATAGAAAAGTATTGGTTATGTTGTGTATATGATAGAGAAACCCCGATATTATAATATATACAATGTATATAGTCGGAAAATACAAAACATTATCAACTCGACAATTGAACCTGGTATAACTACTCATAGAATAATATCTGATGTATTTTGCTAAAAAGAACAACAGTTCATACACACATATGTGTTACAACGTGACCTTCATACTCCAAGATGGGTGTCATAATAGGGACCAAAATTTAAAGAAAGTAATGTTTTGTTAGAGCTTCACGATATTGACTCAAGTTATACCGACTACGGTATTGAAAAATATATCGCGATATGACTAAATACCGTGGGAAATTTGTATTTGTCAAAATCTTCTGAATTATTTCGCATTTATGACGAACTCATTCGCATCCAACATAAACAAAGCAGAGCATCGGAGTTTAATAGAGTCAGCATCAACACGGAAATGGGAAAACTAATGGGTGTGTCGCTTATGTTCATAAATTGCCTGCGCGTCGCTTACGATTACAAAAAAATAACATACTAATATTATTTCAATTTCGTCTTAATTTATATGAACACAACAAACAAAAATAAAACATTAAACAATGATAGTAATTACAAATAAAGTGAAGCCAGACAGGCGATGTTGTGTTAGCTTTCGGAAGAAGCGATAATTTGTCTTTATCGTTTTTTAATTTGTCCATATTGAAATTCTAGCTGAGACTATTGAATGCCTAACTCGGCCTTCCATATATACATCATTGCGATTAAATCGCCATCGGCGTATTTCGTTTCTCACACTGGCCAGGGTGTAAGTAAACCAACAATGGCGCAATGTGTCGACACCATGTGTACAAACGTTAGCGCTCGTAAAAACTTCAATGAGCTGTGATCGCGAATGAATGCGCTGTGAGGACATTGGATTATGGCTTTGATGCATGTACACGCAATGAAATTGTTTTATTACTTCCGACAACACACTGTGATGAGGCGCATGAACGAAGGCGTTGACACTATTCAATTACTGATACAACCATTTGCAGTAAAACAAAAACCCCGTTAGCGCTTGATCCAAAACATGTTTCTCTTTGTCTCCTTGATCTGCCTCTTGGTCTCCTTGCTTATAGGAAGACATTTCAACTAAGTTTCATACATTTTTGGCAATTTTAAATTAAAAAAAACGACTACATAATTGGAATATCGTCACTGACGATATACCGACTATCCATTTTTTTTTAAACCGACTACACGATATAAAAAATTATATCGTGATATGACTAAATACCGAAAAACCGTGAAGCTCTATGTTTTGTCATATTGGTGTTCCACTTTCAGCTCTCAGTCTCGCCTTCACCAATGAGAATTTTTTTCAGCCATCACCACGACAGTCACCGCAGGCTACAACACAATGGAGTCCACGTTTTCTACATGCACATGAGTTATTCCCACAAGAAGTCCTACTCATGCACTAGCCTGCACTTGCAACGGACAAATTTTAGCAATGAATCGGGTGCAGCTTCTAGGTCTGTCATGACTGGAACTAATTGTGTCCCGTGGGTTTCCCACCCCCACTCTGCTGGGTCCATATGTGTGTCCCACAGAGATTTCCATATCATAACCTGCATGTGAACTCTTTAATAGGCTATGGAAATATGCTGCCCGTTCCGTCGGTGGTAATTTCTGCGGATCCAATAATCCTCTGACCAAGGAAATCATTTCCAAGAATTTCCTCTAACCATTCCGAGTGTCATCCTTTTTGCCAGCATAAATCATCTTGAACAATTTCACACCAACATCGCCAACGAGTTTTTCGTCAGCTGTATGTTGCTTATGACACTCGCCATTTGTTGTATTTCGGGCGACTCTATTTTCTTTAGCATGCTTGTTTTACCTTGCCCGTATGTCGCTGATGTTGTGCCGCATCCAGTCCAGGTATGAATAAAGAGAATGTTGGTTGTCCTTCTGCACAATATCTTGGATTTTCCAGATAGCTCCACCACCCTTGACTGTCTTCCCTGCATTTGAAAGGAAGTATATATCTGCCATGTCTTCATTCCAATGGTACACGAGCAGGACTAACTAGGGCTTCACGGTATCCGGATTTTAATAACGACTACGGTATTGAAAATGATACCGCGATATGACTAAATATCGTCACCAATAAATTTGAGTAGAACTGTTTGAGCATGATACTAGTAGCAAGCAGACAAAAATATAGCATTATTGATTTGATAATGATAATTATGAACACATGTTGCTTTGACAGGTATATAAAATAAATAATTAATATAAATGGTCCTGAGTTTCGTTCTTTATACGACGGATAGATATATTTATAAGTGCCTGACGTAATCGGGAATTCCCTACCAACTGCGGGTCGCTTATGACATTAAAAATGACGCTAACAGTCGCTCATGTAAATAATAACAGCAAACATGTATTGATTTCATATTTCATATTGTACAAACAAAACAAGTTAACTAATGTGACAAGCATAGCATAGAAGTCCGTATCTGATTTTAACTTATCCATTTCGATGTATAGGACTGATATCTGGCCGTGTAGTTATATAACTTTCAAAAATTATCTAATGAGTTAGCGCATTATACGACTAATCCATAAGCTTTTGTGGCGCTGTTGAACGCGCGTCATTGTGTCTCCAGATTATACAAACACCACATATTTTTGATTGTATTTGACCAGGAAACCTTCCAGCAATATTGAGCGGAGAACAGCCTGTATACACATCAATTGCCGCCCATGCAATAAGGCATGCCGACTTGATTGTCCGCAGTGTGTTGACAAACGCTTATGGAGCAGTGAGAAATAATTAATTTTTACGCCACGCTAAACCGAAGCCGTTAGCAATGGCCTTTGTCTCAGCATTAGAGGTGTCGATGGTTGCTAAATACTTGACACTGATAGAGATATCGTCGGTATTAATATCCACACCGGCGGCTACGATGTACCGACTATTTGCATAAAGTGAAACCGACTACACGGTGTCAAAAACAGTATCGCAATATGACTAAATACCGAAATACCGTGAAGCCCTAGGACTAACAAATCAGTGCCATCGGCCACCACAATTACCTGTTTCTCATCTGGTGTCTGATATTGTCAGTTTTGATATCTGTCCAACATGTGGATCAAGTGTTGCCAAAACGTTGTCAGTGTCAGACAGAAGACCAGTTTCGTTATCTACAGCGTTGACAATTTCGCCCGCTGATTCTGTATCCGTTATGTCAGGCAGTACTCTATCGGGTTATTCGACAACAGCCGATGTTAACTTGTTATAAAGAGCTACCTCTACTAGTATGTGGCCACGGATAGATGTTGAGATTGCCTTTCCACTTATCATATGTTGTACTGCATTAGGACCATATATTGTTTCCATTGCCTCTTCCAAACCAGATCCCTTCATCATGGAACCAATGCTTCCAAGACAGCACATCATGACGTTGAATCCCCCGAGTCGACAAACGACATTCTACTGCCTTTAACCACAGTAGCTGATCAAATGTCAAGCATGGGGTTGAAATGCTTTGTTTGATAGTCTGATTCTGTATGAAAAGCAACAGGACTCGTCAGACGGATTCAAATCAATGATAGGCAAAAACACTTCTGATTTATTGGACGGGCCATTTGGGCACTCGGAGAATATATGTTCCATATAGACCCGACCAATTGGGTATAGGTGTGCTCGCTTACTGGAAAGCCGCCCTGCATGCAAGAGCAAATCTGAATTGATATATGTGGGGCAATGTATGTACGAACTGTAGTTGGAGCAGAGGCTTGTATGTGACTATTGAAAGTCACTTTTCGGGACAACTCATGTATTGGTGAATATAAGGCACTCCTTTGCCTTTCACAATATCATCAACCTTGGATCTTTGTTGTCTTATGACTAACTGTTGTCTTGGCTGTAGTGGGGAATAATTGCGTGGAGTACATACAGCAATTATTTCCATTCCATGAAATGTCCCGTGACCATCTAGTGTTGCAACATTATGGTCCACGTTATCGGCAACCCACTGTGTAAACGTCTCTGGGAAATATGAAGCAAGAACACTGTCGTCATCTTCGGCCTGGATTACTGACTGCTTGTACAACTCAACTTCATAGTAATTAATCGAGAAGCCTAATCGCGATAGTTCCGTTACAAGCCAATTTGACCCAAATATATGGTCCAACTCGACACCAAGGCCGATTAAAATCGGTAATACCACTGATCGTGGTCGTGCTGCTTGAATAATAGACTGACCAATACTGATTTGCTTCAATTCTAAAGGAACCAGAACTTTCAACAGAGTTAGCAGATGGGCTGTAATCAAGCGTTTACCTCGCTCAACATCAGAAATGTCATCCATGCTAGGGTAAGGATGTACACTGTACTCCATCTCACTCAATTGAGCTCTGATAATCTTGGCAGCTGCCATCACGTCTGCATTTTCTATGTACCAACACATTTCTAATAGGACTTGCACTAATGCGACTATTTAAGTAACGCACGAGGTCTAGCCGACCACATTTCTCGCCGAAACTAATGAGGGTTAATATGCCTTTCTCCAAAACAGCAACTGACTGCTCTTCATCAAACCCAATACTACATATAACACATAAGTCAGCCAATAAATGACTAGTGTCCCCTGATGCCAATTCCTCAGACATATCTATAATAATACACCTATTAATATGACACTCAAATAAACTATGATTAAACTCAAATGATAGAAAATGTGATTCTAATAAAACAATTAATTACAACACCCTCACCAAGATAGCCTCACCAGTGATAATTACAATCAAATTGTCTCTAGCGTACGTTGACACCGTTAGGTTTCAGCAGGAGACGAAGTTTGACAAACCAATTTAATATAGAAATATTAATACACGTGTATCGATATGATAATAGTGCTGCGAAGTAGCTATGCGATGTGAGCGAGAGTTTGACTTGCATACAAGTGACAAAATGTGTCGATGCTTTGTGGGTGGCGGATGCCTGGCAAATTAACAAAGGGCATTTGGATACACATAGTTCAGTACATAATGCTACATTGTTTGGTGTGGCATTAATATACTATATGACGCATGAAGATCATATTTGACGCTCTTTACTAACTACATGTGTAATAGCCATTCATTGTGATTGCATGGGAGAATCAAAACAAAATGGGTTAAATGTGAACCCCTTGCACAGTTCTCAGGTTCATTATTTCCCAGTCGGATTTAGGTGGATTTTGGAATATTCATGAGATATCCACCACATACCTGCCCCAAACTCGGTTCTGAAAATATTTATATCAAGTTCAGCAGCTGAGTTAACAATTGCTCGCCTTTTATTGGGTGAATGTACATATACTATACGGGTGTTCTCTGTTATATTAATAAAATAACCACTAATTTTCTATAAACATGCTGCCAAAATGATTTAAAAGAATTACAAAATTACAAATACCCCATAGTTGATCAATAAATAGGTAGTGTAATATAGTTTTAAGTATTTTATTTTTTCCATTTTTTTTACCTGAAATTTCATGTTTTGGGGGTAGGGTTAATATTTTTCAGATATTTGTATTCAATGTTTAATTAAATTATCCAAGTTTCATATTGACATATTCAGGACATGCTTGTGCACATTTAAATATCATTTACGACACATTCCATGAACAAATCTCCAAACAATATACAATTTACTCGGATATATTTTTGAAAACGCTACACATTTTTGCGAAACTGAATGATATTTTCGTTAAAAAAATTAAAATTTTGCGGAAACTGGCCAATATTGACTTATTTACAAAGTTAAATACATACTGGATGTAATATATATCACAGTTACAATAATATATCAATGTTATCTTGGTACCCAAATGTTTGCCAATGAATCGCTCATTAGAAAATCAGCACACATATTTGGAAGAGGACCCCAATTTTAAAGTGATGTAGAAAACATTGCTCAAAGCGGATTTTAGCGGATTTTGGATATATTATTCGGGAGATATTCCCGCGTCCAATGACATAAAAACCGCTTCTCTACCAATTTCTTCTAGGTTCACCATTTTGTTCGCCTTCTCCGACTATACTATAAGCAGAATGAGGTACACTGAGTACCTGTGTAGCCCGCTGTGTGGGGTAGCATCACTAAAATCACCCTCTGGGGACCTCATTCTGCAAAAGTCAGGCACCATATTTTTAGTTCTGGAAAAGCTACAAGATTTAGTTATTTTCTGTGAAAAATGAAATTCTTTTATTAGAATACTTAGGGAATATGATTCATTATAGCGTGTTCCTCTACAGTACATAGACTTGAAAAGTCTTATACCTCCCATGTTACAATTTTTCACATACACTTTATGCTACCCTTGGTGTATTAACCCTTTACCCAACAGAACGGCCCTGTGCCAATGCATTCTCTTATATATGCGAGTCGACCATAGGTCGCCTCGCATATATAAGAGAATGCATTTGCTTAACACATTAAAAATTATAAAATTGTTAAAGAATGTAAGAAAAAATGGTAAAAAATGTTAAAAAAATATAATTTTTAGGCCAATGCATTCTCTTATATATGCGAGGCGACCTATGGCCGACTCGCATATATAAGAGAATGCATTGGCACAGGGCATAACTGTAACTATCACAATGTGGTCAAGGAGCCGGTTCCAATGATATCCATATTTGTATGGTTCTATTGAGACAGACCGAAGATATTTTAGGCTGTTGAAGCTTTATTTGGCCGGTTTTGGCCGGTTTGTTGGGTAAAGGGTTAACCCTTTCATGACGGGAGTAGTCTTCCATAGGGAGCCTCGCCTATCTAAGAGAATGCACTGACTTACAAAGTTAAGGAAAATATTGTTAAGCCAATGCATTCTCTTGTATACTCGAGGCTCCTTATGTGAGACTCGCATATTTAAGATAATGCATTGGCACAGGGTTTTTGTAAAATATCAGGAAGCTCCCGTTATGAAAAGGTTAATAACATGTCTCAGGTGAGCAATACTGTTAGTGATAAGGTGTGCATGCGAGGGCAATATTTATCCACATTTTTATCAAAATCAATGATTACATGTTCAAACCATGAAGTTAGTCTGACAGCTAGATTCTTGAATATTAATGTTTTTTCTTAAAATGTTTACAGAATCACTGCCTGAAATTTGTTATCAGGTCGTTCAATGCAACTACTCCACAAACGAGAGAAGTTTACACATTATTAGGTAAGATTTCCATTTTTAGCTCTTAATTGTACCACTGCTCTATGCTCTTGGGCTTCATGAAAAATATATTCATATCCAGATTGAATTAAAATCCTACGATCCAAGATTACATATGAACGCTGGACCGAATGCGTATGAAAACTAAGTTCAAGATGCACAGAGAACTCCTGGTAGCGTGACATCATGGGGTTCCTAAATATGGATGCTTTATGCTTGCAATAATTCCAGTATCAAAACATTGATGGAAACAGTTTTTATACGTCTGTTTGAAGAAAAAAAACGGTCCATATTATGTAATCAGTCTGTCCGTCTGTCAATATTTTGGTTTGCGGATGATTTGTGGCTCAGTCATACCAAAATATTGGTCAAGTTCTAATTTGGGTTGGGTTCGATGATATTTGCCAGAGTTATGGGCCTTTTTTGATGCTCTTGTTTCTGCTGTTATAAACCCTGATTCAGTCTTGCTTTTCTAAGGGTTTTCTCCAAAAGAACATTGACGAGTCATTATGCCGCTAAACCTCTTATCTTTCAGTTGAATCATTGATAAATCAGTTCCAAAGCAGAAAGTTCACAATTCCTAACATAAAGAACGGACTTGATGTTTCCAAGAGTGACGTGATGAAGCTAGTCAAGCCTGTAAGTACAAGTCACCTGTGTTTGTTACCGTATGTTTGTTACCGTCCAAGTCACCTGTGTTTGTTAGGCCAAAAAAAAAAGTTTTGGTTCTCAGGCCCCGCCGCATTGAATAAAAAGGGCCGCATTAGGCCTTTTTATTGCAATATGCCTGATGTTATAAAAAAAAACTTACGAAAAAACAAATTTGAAAAAAAAATATATATATATATTTTATCAACATGTCCATAGCAGATATGTGTTGAATATTAGTGTGCATTGAGCTCTAACATGTAATGTGTTAAAAAGTGACTTGCAGACTTACAACATGAAGTATATGACTACAATTAAGAAAATGATTAGCTGATCCTCATGCTCTTCTTACAATTAGTCATTGTGAACAACTTACACTAATTGTAACTTTATACAATTGAAAGACACAGGATTAAATTCAGGATCACATATTAGAATGGGGAGGTGTTAGTTTTTAGACAACAATAACAGTAGTTAATGTCAGGGGCATTATATATTGTTAGGTAATCCCAGTCATACACTGGTAGTACAATGTCATATTTCCGCTAAAGGAAGCCGTTCACACTGAACTATATGGATAGATGTCCTGCGTTTGTAAAACCATAGTAGAAAAGGGGTTAACTTTTTTGTGGTCGCCTACGATACCTCGTGGTCTTCAGTGGCTTGCTCGGATTAGTCACGCATGCGCAGTCCCAATATAACCGAATGAATTCGCCAGTTTATTTTCTGCTACCAAAGAGAGAAGTCTAAAGGGAGTATTGTTCCGAATTTGTCGTTTAACAACTAGACAACAAATTCAATTTATCGATACAATAATTACTGGTCACCTACGCGTTAGTTTTTAGAATTATTGTTTCGAATTCACGGACCGTTTCGCTTCAAACATACAATTGTTCCATGTTTTCAAATAGGCGGCGGACTTAATATTTTTCGAATCTGAAAATCGACATTTCGCCATAATCAGCCGCCATTTCAAGGCCTTACGAGGCGCATAGACTATTGTGAACAATTCATCTATGTAATTATTATAGAACCTATAAGGTATGATATAATTTGTCAGATATAAAAAATGCCACGTGATTCGCTACCGGAAGTCTCCTAATTTCGTGGGAATTTATTTACGCGTGGACATTTATTTAGCAATAATTACCATCGCTACTGACGCTATTTATCATAATGTTATGAACTACATTCTTTCTCATAATACTTTGTTGTTTTATGGCTCAATACAACTGATCCAGATGTGTTGGTCACATTTGAACTTAAAAGTTGATTACAATTTACATCTGGGTTTATCAATTCAATGTAAAAACAGTAGTGTCATTATTACTTTAATAAATTGACAGAGATTGATATTGGACAAGTGTTATAATTATGTTCATGGTTTGATTCTCGTAACGGAGCATCAGCTTCAATGTAACAATCTCAGCCATGTGCTAGCGGACCGGGGATTGCACCCTGGTCAGGGTATTCTGACAGAAATCAGAACTCGGTCCGATACCAAGTTTGTCAGGCTAACAAGTCCCATTTGAGATTACTGAATAAAATCCGAATGCAAATGCCGACTTTCCCCATTACAACACTTGTTCAGGTATGTTGTCGTGGGTGCACTACGCTGTGCGATCGGGTGTGGACAATAAAAACTTAATAGCTGACACATGTACACACCTAGGTGTGTGCATGTTACAGAACACTACTGGAGTCGCTAGATCTCATCTAAACAACATGCTTTCACAAAATACTTTGTGTTTTCTGTTTTAATACTGTCACACATGTCTCCTATGATTTAGATGTGTTGGTCGACGCTTGAAGTTATCAGACTACAGTTTATCAATATCAGAAAAATAATGACTGTTGTCGTACTAAGATTCGTTAGTGTCATTAATTTCGGACAGGGATTGACATCTGACAGGAGTCAGAATTCTGTTGAGTACATGATTCGATTCTCGTACAGTGCTTCAACTTCACTGTCAAAATTTATAACTGCTAGCATTTAATGATTGCAAGCATGACACTAAAATTAATCGTGATGACAGTTTCACTATTGTCTCAATTCCAGATTTTACTTATTCTGAATTGTATCCAAAAATTAACCCATCCTTTCAAAATTGCTGGGTTTATCTCGACTAAATGGTGTCTCCTTCCGGAATACAAACATAATTGCTTTCCTTCCTGTGTAGGTTTACCGAAAAGAAGCGGGGGGGGGGGGGGCTGGGAAAAAAAAGAAGGTGGGGGGGGAGACATTTTTTATGGCAAGTAACCATATCAAATGTGCGCTTGGTACAAGAACAGGCTGTACATCCAATACAGCATGCATTGTTCATAAAGGGCATGGTAGGTGTTTTGAAGGTATTCATGGACTAGCTGGAGTCTCAATGAATTTTAAAATATATACGTGTCCCGACCTTTCATACCGTTGATATGGCGAATATACTTCACACACGAATGAAGCATATTTACATGGAAAGCATTTCTATTGCCATGTGTCCCACGACCACTGCCAATAGCCTTTCCGACAAGAGGCCATCAGCATGGCTCTTCATACTTCTATTGCCCATATCAATTTGATTATCTGGCACATAGACAATAAAACAGGCAAAGACGTTTGCGCTGTCCAGCTAAGCTTTCGAGGAAGCTCATTGACCAGCATGACCGACCTTTCCTAAGACGCAGGCAGGGGACCACCCCGTACGAGTGGCATCCCATCCCCATGGCACAGATGCCCGATCATAAGGGCCTGAAGCCATGCTGCCAACTGCGCATTTCGGTCTATGCTGGGTTTGTCCTCTCTTCCTTAAACATGCCATAAGCTGGACCACTTAGGTCGGGGGAGTTCCTCTCTATCTTGGCTCTTCAAATTAAAATAAAACATTAAAAAGGGATGTGTATCCTTTACTAGGAGGATGATAATTTCATTCGTTTCCTTCCTAGGGGAGCCATTTTTAGAGCGGGTCTTCCCCTAGTTTGCTGCATGCTTCACACTAACCGACCTATCACACACCTAGGTCGTTCTACTGCATGTTTGGGGAGGCAGAGGCTCAGACCTGAATATTCCGTATGGTGACCGTGAAAATTTACCTGTGTTCATCATCTGACTACATTGTACATCATTTGAACTGATTTCGGTTGTAGAAGGCGCACCTTCATTTCTTAGAATCGGATTGCGGTGGGTATTCCGCTGGGAACGCGGACTGCTCTCAGGTGCCTAGTGGTCGTGATGGCCTAATAATAGTAGTGTGTGTGGATTTAGGCTGAACATAATACTTGTGATTACACATTTTGCTGTCTGTCTCCATTCCAAAGGATGGTGCTCGTTGGGAAATTTCTCCAAAATTAATACCGACATTGTTTTGGCACCTGAGAGTAGCGGTTTGCTTTCTCATTGGATGCTCTGGTCACCTGCGGTGTTCGGCCATGTTCTCTGAGGGGCTATATATATATCTTTAATGATACATTGGATTGTGCCAGGGATCTCTGCTCTGGCTCCGACCATTGGATTGTTGGGCGCAGCTTTAGTAGGGTCTTCTGACATGATCTCGTGATGACTTATTTATCACCATGATATATCTATGATATCATTTTATATATCTATATATGTGAAAGATTTGTGTCACCGGGTTTCTGCAATGCTATCTTGTGATACATAGGTACCTCAGAGACATGAGACATGTTCTCTGTGGAGTTGTATATCTATATTTAGTGATACGTTGGATCATGACAGGGAGCTGTGATCTGGCTCCGACCATTAGATTGATGGGCGCAGCTTTGGAAGGGCCTTCTGACATGGTCTCATGAGGAAAACTTAATATATATATCCCCCGGATATATATATTATATCATTTTATATATATATATACGCAATGTGTATATTGTGATACATAGGTACCTCAGGGACATGTGAACGTGTGATAACTGTTCTAAGGGCAGGACCAGTTCACGCTCCTCCGGTTACGTCTTGACGGTTCAACCAATTCGTGGGGATACGTCTGGTGGAGCTGCCGGGGTACTTGGGACCTCCAGGCCATTTGGCCCCCACCAGACGCTAGCGGTTCTGGGTGCTAAAGCTGCCAAAAATCGCGTGCGTACGTATCGACACCGGCTGGATGGCCTTAGGCAGCTTAAGCGTAGGACAGGGGCCGTACCCATGAGGTAAAGCGCCGAGTCCCCCTGGTCACGATCGCATAAACGAAAAATGACGACACGGCCTTGCCTGCCACTCCTCCGTGAAGGGATCGGAGAAAAATGACCTCTCCCCCCCCCCCCCCCCCTCCAGCTTGGCCAGGATATTAGCTTGGGCATGACCACCTGCAGCATGCGATGGTGGGGGCTCCCTCTGATCCGATGGCTTGACTCGCTTATAGTTGTATAACCCATTTGGGCTCGTGGGCTCTCCATTTGATACCTGTGCCATAGATTGGGCATCAGGTTATCTGCCATTTGCATTGGTGAACAGCAGTTAGTTAAACTCTTAATGTTGGTTGTCTTGCCATCTTTGGAGTGGGCCTCCTCCAGTGCAGGTCGTTATGTCGCTAAGGCGGAGAGGGAGTTAGTCTCCTCGAATCTCAATCGGCTGGATTCTTAGAACTGACGGATGAAGAACAGAGAATTGCTCGGTTCGCTCGCAATTCTGAATTGAATGGCACCACCTGGGATGTTGCTTCCAAAAACAAGGGGGGGAGGTACATGTTTGGGCAATATAGCACTCTAATTATATGAGTTATTTCACGTACCTAATCATAACAGATTCATTAAAGAGTTCATATTTAGGTACAATCTGTTTTAGAAGAGTGCATTCCCTCCAAATTTGGCTATTAACTTTATTGCTCGTGCCTCCTCCTGGGCTTGCATTCTAATCCATATAGTTCAGTGTGAACGGCTTCCTTTAGCGGAAATATGATATTTAAAAAAATATAATATATATTTCCTTAAAGAAAGCCTGAACACTGAACTATCATAGGGCCCTCCCATGGCGGTGCCATTCCCAACCCCGCAACTCGCCAATCTCCTGATTGAGTTGAAAATAAACTGGCGAATTCATTCGGTTATATTGGGACTGCGCATGCGTGACTAATCCGAGCAAAGCCACTGAAGACCACGAGGTATCGTAGGCGACCACAAAAAAGTTAACCCCTTTTCTACTATGATTTTACAAACGCAGGACATCTATCCATATAGTTCAGTGTTCAGGCTTTCTTTAAGGAAATATATATTATATTTTTTTAAATATCATTTTTATATAAGACTAAATGAGTTTATATGCATAACAGTTCCCTCTACCTTTCTGGTTATTACTAGACAGAGGAAGGTATCTTTGTCCATGCTTACTATGCGCAGAAAAAAATAAAAAATAAAAATAAAACCCTCCCTCCCTCATTGATTTGAAGAAAAAAATTGCCCGAGAACCAAAACACTTTTTTGTTTGGCCTTACTGTATGTTTATATTTATGGTCTGAGCATTCATAAAAAAAAATTGCCCTGTTTCTTATCTGTTCATCCCTACAAATGAAGAATGGACTAGTTTATTAAACCCTTTCTATACTAAATGGATTATCCCATTCAGTTTAGGGCCCTGCGAACCGTTCGAGGTTCGGTTCGGTTCGAAACCGCTGTGATGATTCGGTCCGGTTCGAAACCTTAGACGGGATTCGTTCATATCGAACCTTTTCTTTAGTCCCGCAAAATGGGCAAATTTTGCGTACTGGGAATTGTTTATTGATTATATACCGTATATTAATTGGTTTACATACAACTGTGTGATACCATTGGACATAATTACTTTGATCATTACTCGGGCGGGGTAACTGGGTGATATTTCATTGAACGGGTCTTTTGGCATAACTTTATTCCGCTCCCGCTAAACGGTCCAGTCGGACATGTCAAATTCGTGATAATTAATTAGTAAAACTATAACATTTCTATCTCAGTCAAAGTTCTACCTCGTCAAAGTTTGTTTTATTCTCCATATAACTTTACTAATGGACATAATTATACCTAACAAACGAAACAATAAGTTATGATTATCGATGAATACAGATCGAACAAGCTTTTTTGAATTCCGTAAACTGGCTGAAAGTATTTCCGGCAGCCTTCTGTGTCAACAATTGGAGTCAACCAATCACAGTGAGGAGAAGGTGTGGCCATTGTTTATCAGCATAAATGATTGACATGATTATGTTACCCGATGTGCTTTGTCTTATGACACTTAATTGCTACAACGCGACGTCGGCACGCTTTGATCTTTGTCATGTGTTGTCGCAGTTACAGATTGACGAGTCTGTTAATAGTTACCGAGTTATGCCACGTGGCGCGTTCATGCTGTCAGTGTGTTAGGAGTTCAATGCGTCGTTTATCGCGTTGTTTACATTGTACATATTTACTATTGGAAGCTTGACCGATGATTCAATCAGACATCTGTCTCACTTACTGTTAGAATAAGTCATAAGTTATGATTTTTCATGAGTGATGCCCAGTGAGCGGACGCGGGTATATACGGAGAATGATAATCGGATATTTGTTTTAATCGGGGTTATGTAATATAATGTATGGACATAAACTGAACATAAAATCAACGTTTTATCGGATTGTCATTCATCTCCAATATAAAATAATTCTTCAACATGTAATTATCTTATATCGTATATACGATAAATTTGTATATAACACGTTGATTGTACTATTATAATGATCCACATACGTTCTAACTGGCTACTAGTATTATGAGTACGTCGCTTGGACTCTCTTCAATGACACGGTCGGTAATTGGGTTCGAGATTCGGTTCGATTCGAAACCAAGATGATGATTCGGTTTCAAGGTTCGGTTCGACCTAAATTATAAGGTTCGCAGGGCCCTAATTCAGTTATAAAAGCTACATTGGAATGATCTATTATTCATTTGGAGGGACTTTAAGATAATAAAATCAGACGACAGATAAATAAAAGTGCAGAAGGAGTCCTATTTATTGAGGGAAATGTTTAGATAATAATTTAAACAAACCACCTATTGTCATTTGTTGAACTTATTATCTGAACATTTCCTATGGGATAACTACTTATCAATAATGCTTTAGTATAGAAAGGGTTAAACTTATTATCTGAACATTTCCTATGGGATAACTACTCGTCAATGATGCTTTAGTATAGAAAGGGTTGAACTTATTATCTGAACATTTCCTATGGGATAACTACTCATCAATAATGCTTTAGTATAGAAATGGTAAATTCATACTTTTAGAACTGAATGGAGAATCAGTTGTAAATGATTTGTATTTAAAGCCAATTAGGCAGCTAATGAATTTACTGTTTGTTTATTATTTTTGGTAGTTAAAGTGATGTGAAACACTCCGGTAGGGTGATCAAATGGAAATGGAGAATAATCTTGTTCAAAGTAGTATATTATATCTAAATTGACAACACACACCGTCATTCGTATATATTAATTAAATGCAGTGACTGCCGATGGCGAAATCATTTTCATTAGTTTATCACCGATAGAAGCGTCCCGATTCGAGTAGTAAATATTTACAATTTAGAGTAGTTCAGACAATGTTTTCTATGGAGTGGTACGGTCGATTTGCTTGAGATTTTCGGTTTTGTTAGTAGAATGCTACAATCCCCCAGTTGGCATAGCACCTGAATACTAACTTATCAGTTTCACCCACACGAACAAATACATAATATGTCTTTAAGCTGTTTTTATTTTTGGTTGTTAAGACTGATGAATTGATGGTTCGTTTATTATTTTTTGGAGTTAAGGCTGGTGAATTGATGGTTCGTTTATTATTTTTTGTAGTTAAGGCTGGTGAATTGATGGTTCGTTTATTATTTTGTGTAGTTAAGGCTCATGAATTGATGGTTCGTTTATTATTTTTTGGAGTTAAGGCTGGTGAATTGATGGTTCGTTTATTATATTTGTAGCTAAGGCTCATGAATGAGTTTCAGAAAGAAGCTCCTGTTTACTGGATTAGGTACCCAGAAAAGTAAGTACAATTATCTATATTCATGGTCGCTTTTATGGTGGCCAGGCATGTCCTGCATTTAGCCCTTTCATGATGGGAGTAGCGCTGGTGCAGCATTAAAGACCCTGTGCCAGTGCATCCTCTTATATATGTGAGTCTCTCAGGAAGCTCCAGTCATGGAAGGGTTAATATTATAGTTAAATATGGATATTTACGTTTTGTGATATATTGATAAAAGAGGGATAATCCAAAATCATATTTCACAAAAATGATTGAAAATCAGTGTCATGCTAATTTCGTACCGTGTTTGTTAATGTGACGCATTAACATGTCTCGATCCATGCGAATGATTAATCATGATAATGCAGTCAACATTTAATTCGTATAAATACTGTTATGGAGAAGCTTTTGATCGTCATGTTAATGTCATCTAGAAAGATGTACTTGTTCTATTATTAAATAAAATAAGATCGCACAAAAGGTTGCAAAACAAATTATATCTGGACTCCTGGAGACTCTTAAATATATTTAAGAATGCAATTTGGCTGTGCACAGGTATGCGCGATTTCCAAAGTTTCCACACAAAAAAACAGCGAATAGTGGATTTTATACTGTCAAATTAAACTATAATATAACTATAATATTTTATATAACTATAATAGTTGAATGCAGAATGTGCCTATGGATACTTATGGGAGACTCGCATATTTAAGAGAATGCATTGGCACATGGGTTAATTTTTCAACATTCGCAGAATTCTCAGTTCTTTGTAAATTTTATGACACTCATATATTAATAAACTGAACATCTTTGCTGAAGTAATGGTACTTATGGATTTGATAATGAAATAAATCTTAAGTCAAAATTTGGTGACAATGTTTTTGAGCACCAAAAAATAAATATAAAATTATATAAGAAATGAACGGCGGTTTCAATGTGGTCATGGGATTTTGACCGCGAGAAAAAATCAGCAAACTGCATGAACCCCGTTCATGCGGAGTTTGCTGATTTTTAATCGCGGTCAAAACCCATGACCACATTGAATCCGTTGTTTATTATTTATATTTATATACTTAAATTCATTATGAACTAGGATTGTCTGTCTTTCCCATTATTTATTCATCTAATTAAATGAACGCATGGAGTTCAGTTAAGAAAGTTTGAATCCTGGTTTTTTGGAAAACCAAACATTTTGAGAATCCGTTCATGGAGAACGGAAAAAAACGCAATTTCACAGTTAAGTATACACATATGACAAACTGTGTTTAGCTAGTAACTAATGTAGACGTGTTGATTTCAAGAATGATATCTGAAACTAACAATTAAGTTTCCGCTGTGGATAAGAAATCGACAACACGCCGTTCTACCATAATGATATATTTGTGAGGTTCGGGGGGATATTTGTAGCGGTAAGGAAAATGATAAAACGCTATTGAGTAGCGGGCTTTTTGAACATCAACGCTCAGTAACACCGGGCAACAACACTGATTATAGACCAAAATAAATTTCTTGCCAAATCCGGATGTACTCAAGCAGTCGGCAATGTCCGAAAATCCCCGGTAATTTCCGGGACCAATGTGTTCATAAACCTATGAACGACATTGGAAGTGACATCCCGTTGCGTTCATAGGTTTATGAACGCATTGAATAAGGGGGCGTGTCTACCGTAACGCTATAGGGAAATCGGAAGAGATATTAGGTGTATGTAAATATATTAAATTGAACTGGAATAAAAAAACTGAAAGCTGTTATTAACCCTTCCATGACGAGAATTTCCTAAAATTTACGAAAACCCTGTGCCAATGCATTCTCCTATAATGCGAGTCTCCCAAAGGGAGCCTCACATATATAAGAGAATGCCCTCATACAGAATCTTATTGCAGCATCAGCGCAGCTTCCATCATGAAAGGGTTAATAATTGTTGTGACCTATATATATTCATTAATTTATTAATTCAAATAGATTTCAATATGCAAAGGTTTACAGTGGAACTAATATAAGCCTCGGCACAGTTTTTCCTACATTAATAATACTGACATCTTTGTGGTAAATATAATATTAAAACAATTTCAAATAGTATAAAATGATAATACTGACCAAAAATGCTTTAGACTCTAAATAAATTGTTCATTTTGCAGGTATTTAGATGACATCCTGGTGAGGACATTGACTCTTTTTGCTATAAATTCAACTGGGATATCATCACAACTCACACCAGTTCATTTTATCGCTGTTCTGGACCCCAAAGCACAGTGGTTTACACGATGGATGGTAAGTTCGAGAATAATAGGCAGATAACATAGTCTCTGGTTAGAGACAAGCAGTATTGAAATTTCAATCATGGTATCGGTATCAGTAAATTTACCTCGGTAACGGTACGGTAATCGATATTGCTGTTAAATTATAAGACCAGAGCAGAGATTCCCGGTAAATTGCGGTAATTCAAGTTTTTAACTGAACAATATACATTTATATATGCCCATGGTCCACTGATTTGCTACATTCGTGACAACAGCTAAATTAGGCAACAAAATGACCTACACATTTAAGTGATATTCACACATCACACCGTCACACCGCTTTTGAAAAGAATAAGAGATTGAATCAATGCATGACTACAATATTTTTTCGTGTCAATTTGATTTTTGTCACATTTCTGTGAGTGAATAGAATTGTGAGTAGTAATCAGTTGTCACAATTCACAAATTTATGAACGTTCGCGCGATGTCATGAAAATCGTCAAACCATGGCAATTTACGAACTGCAGATGTTTAAAGCCATTGGGTGGTTCATATTCTCCTCCTTGCAGTGTAATATACCATCCATGCTTATTTATAGCAGGCTAGCTATAGCACATGGAGCTCAAGCGTTAATTTAAAGTTATCACACGATCTTTTTCTGGTCACGATATTGGCACATATATATAATATACCGGTAAGTATATATGTTTAATAAAGTAATTATAGTAGGATATATATGTATATGTACCGACATGTGTGCACAACTTGCCAAGAAGATATGCTATTTGCAATTGACAAGATCGCGTTGTATCGAATAATCTGCACTGCGTATATATCAAGTCGCTATTGCACCACTTACTGTCTGTTTTGGACTGAGAGGACCTCCACCTACTGTCTGTTTTGGACCGAGAGGACCTCCACTTATTGTCTGTTTTGGACCGAGAGGACCTCCACTTACTGTCTGTTTTGGACCGAGAGGACCTCCACTTATTGTCTGTTTTGGACAGAGAGGACCTCCACTTACTGTCTGATTTGGACCGAGAGGACCTCCACTTACTGTCTGTTTACTATCAACTACCTATTACATGTTTGTTTTTGTGATTAGCTCAATTTGACTTGGCAGTCATTGCTTATGCAACTTGTCCATGAATGTTATGTTCGGAGTGTTCATAGACTGACGTATACCGGGTATTGGTAATTTTACAAGAAACTATCTGTGCTGTCTGTTTCAAGGCAGATGTGTTGTTTAAATTACTTTATTTCTATGTTTTAAGGACAAAAATAGTTGAAAAGAATGGTGGACATTTATTTTTTGAGCTACGGAAAAAGTTGCTTTTGGGTCCTCTTGACCACCCACCCACCCCTCATACAGTAATGCTCTAAATAATCGACTCTTAACCACAGCAGATTTATGGTTAACTTTTCAGGATTTAGTCGGAAATATGGCTTGTTGCCATTTAACGGAAAGCTCTCGGTGAAATATGGCTTGTTGCCATTCAACGGAAAGCTCTCGGTGAGAGCTTTCCGATGAATGCAACAAGCCATATTTCCGACTAAATCCTGAAAAGTTACCCATAATTCTGCTTTGGTTAAGGAGTCGATTATTTAGGGCATTACTGTACATGCTTGGAATATTAAATTACAGCTCTCCCCCCAAGTTTCAAGGCAACTGGTAAGCACCTCAGCAATCAATGATGGCCATGATTATCTCAGCATATATTTTGGGGTTTTTAATGTGTCTTGATTTGTTCTTTCATTAGATTTATTGTTTCTGTTTCAGCATGGGAATTACAGCAGAATGCCATTACTTGAGAAACTCTGCATGCGAGCTTATAGACCACTGGTAATTTAATTTTTTTTATTGTATGCAAAAAGACATATTTCGCCTTTAAATTGTTTGCTTCTTTTGATATAGGAAATAAAGTGTGAGTTGTTTGTTTTTTTTATGAATAATATCATGAAGTTGCTTGAATAAAAAAATACATTCCTTTCTTATATTCTTCAGATATGTTAATGGCATATAAGATGACCTTAAAAAAAATTAAGAATATAATCTCTCAGTTGTAATGAAATTTGCCTTGATTGAGAATGCTAACAAGATACAGTTCTCCCCCTTGATTGAGGATGCTAACAAGATACAGTTCTTCCCCTTGATTGAGGATGCTAACAAGATACAGTTCTCCCCCTTGATTGAGGATGCTAACAAGATACAGTTCTATGCAATTTTTAATGTGTTAAGCCAATGCATTCTCTTATATATGCGAGGCGACCTATGGTCGACTCGCATATATAAGAGAATGCATTGGCACAGGGCCCTTCTGTTGGGTAAAGGGTTAAGCCATTGATAAATTAATGCTCGCTAGTGGGTGGTTACTTGATTCCCGTTTAATATTCATTTAAAGGGATGTACAGCTAATAAGGGAAAACAACCTTTTAACATTGAGAAAGAGATAGTGTATTTCCACCTAACAAGTTTGATATAGTTTCTGGGGTATAGAATAATGAATATGAATCGAAGACACCCGTTCGGTAATGCTTCTGTCAATTAATATTGATTTTATTTCAATTTTTCTGGTATAAAATTACAGGGAGAACTAAGAGCTCTTTCCATCAATGTATCACATTATTATAATCAATAAATTTGAAAAATGATCAAGGAAATATGGGTTGATACAAAAATCAGACTTGGCACTGAAATGATTAAATGAACTGTGAAATAAATAGCCAGAACACAACGCGCATCTTAATCGAGAATCTTTTATTGAATGAGTTGCAGATGGCGAAAGGATATATTTCGCGAGAGCCGTCCGCAACGAGTTTGATAAAAAATATGAGATTATGATGCAAGTTGTGTTCTGTATTTATTCTACACCCTTGTGTCCCGATAAATTAAATCCATGACTCGCCTTCATTGCTAGTATAGCTGCCTTAATTGTGATTTAAGTCTGATGAACAACCAGTAATGATCGGGGCATCACCCTAAGTGCATCGTTGACTTAATCTATGTCATTTAATTCCAACTTGTATTCTATTAGAGGTATACAATGTTATGTGTTCAATGAGTGGGATTCCCATGAATACATGTGCCTCACATCAATGGGTGTGGAATAATATATATTCTTTACTTTTTAATATTCAAGGTGGAGAATGCTGTTCGCTGTTGTTTGGAATTTTCGGCCTCCAGAAATGTTGCATTTGATTTGATCAGTGAAACATCAGAGAACTTGTCTAAAATGACTGTTGGTAAGCAAATTTTATTCGGAATTGCCTCAACATGTTAATTAATCCTCAGTGATTTTACTCATGTGGCATATCCAAGGACACTAACACACAAATATTGTAGGCCAAACTGACAACTAGTTAAACGACCATTTAATTTTCAAGACTAACTTTAAGCCAAGAATTAATTAACTTTTGTCACATTCCTGCTGTTGTATGGGAACACTAAAAAAGCAAACACTAGCTAGTTAAAATGTTTACCTCTAAATTTAAAATGAAACACACTAAAAAAAATCCTACAATTTCTCATTAAGTTTACCAAATATTCCTATTAAACGGACATGGCTCATTCAAACCTCCAAATTTTGTCTATGTATTTTGGAAAGACAAATAGGGTAGGTTGATAAACACACAAAATATTGATTTACCGGCTTCATATGCTCTGAAAAACAGTTGCCAAAGTCACAGCCCTTTTCCAGTGTTATAAATGTTTTGCCAGAAGTCAGATAAACGCTCTTTATTTTTATCATATCAGGAACAGACTAGCATGGAATTCTTTTTTCTGTTCCATGTCATGCAAATGGCTGTTTTTGTTTGGGACCCAAACACTGTGTTCCTAGTTGTATTTTTCATTACTCCAATGCATCATTTTGGGTTCTAGAATGCTCGTAGAAAGGTAGTTCAGATTTTTATCGACCTGTTTCAATACCGGGAAAAATTCAAAAGCGAATAATATTATATGTATTTTGGAGCGCAAACTGCCTCGTGTCTTTTATATTTATAAGATACTAGCAGGTTAGCCCGCCACTGGCGTGGTTGGTCAGAAACATGACATTTTTTAAATTTTTTTAATATTAATTTAATTTTTTTTTAATTTAATTTAGGTTTTTTTTAATTTTTTAATTTTTATTTAATTTTTATTCTAATTGACCTATTTATTTAATTTTTATTCTAATTGACCCGATAAAATCCCCCCTTCCTAGGAACGACAGACAACGCATTCTTTGTTTGTTTGTTTTTTTTTTAACCTGCCCGTACCCGTCCTAATGTCACAATATTTCGAGCTATAACATTGCATTGCATTGAAAACAAACGCTTCCCGTCGTGAAATCTCTCTACGATAACATTGCATTGAAAACAAACGCTTCCCGTCGTGAAATCTCTCTGCATAATATTTCGAGTCTGCCATTCCCGTCCTAATGTCGTGAAATCTCTCTGCATAATATTTCGAGCGATAACATTGCATTGAATTGAAAACAAACGCTTTCCGTCGTGAAATCTCTCTGCATAATATTTCGAGCGACAGGCTACAATTCGTCATACAGATAAGTAGATAGCGAAACGACGCTCTTTATATAGACACTGCGGAAAACGAACGCTCTTTATATATCAACGCTATTAACCCCGAAGTGCCGATTGCGGTGATTTTGATGATTGGGAAGGGTGAAACGGTGCTCTGAGGTTCTCCAAAACGCTACCACGGCGGTGTCCGTGGGATTTTACACTTATATACGAAATTTGAGCTCAATCCGTCAACGCATTTTCGATTCTATAAAGTACACACATATATATATACGGAAGTCTCAAAATATATAGTATACCGGTAGATTTATTTAGTAGCAAATCATGACTCAAGAGTTTACATACAAACATCAAATATTATCTGAATATAAGCTAACTTAGAACATAATATATTTACAGGCGATCAGAGGAATTTCTACACAGGGGCTGAGTTACAGTATGCTTATTTTGTACACTCCACTTCTGTTCTTAGTCGACTTCTTTGCTTTACCAAAGGGAGAGAACTGTTTCCGCTGAAATACAAGGACTCAGAAGGTACGGTATCTTATTATCAACTTATCCGCAGTCAAGTCTGCAAATAGTGTGTCTGTCGTTTGCAGAATGAGGTCCCCAGAGGGTGAGTTTAGTGATGCTATCCCGCACATTGAGCTAACATCACCCTTTGGGAACCTCATTCTGCTCAGGCCTCATCTTCTGGGAAGTATCTATAGTCTCAAATTAACATTGTTTTCAGTTACTTTTTCTCTTCTAGGAATTTTATATATCCCGTAATTTGCAGAAGATAAATGCATAATCAAGGTGACTAATGGGTGAACATCACCAACTTCAACTGAGGAACTTCAATCTGATTCTAGGTCTCCCATAGCAGATGAGGCCTAAGCAGAATGAGGTTACCAGAGGGTGAATTTGGTGATGCTAGCCCACTGTGAGGGATATTAATTTATAGGACATACAAAATCTCATTTATCCTCACTTTTCACTTCATTTCACTATAAAAAATATGAGCTATCAGGGTTTCCGCCAGGGGGAAGTTAATGAGTCTGTATTGGGGAAACACATAGCGCGACGGGACGACCATGGTTCGACCTGTCAGGTGTAAAATTTGTTATTTGACACTGAATACTATCAATTTCCTTGCACCTAAGAGTCCCACAAAGCAACCCAAAGCTATGTATATACATGTATTACGCAAGTCAATCATTTCCGTGGGTGCTTTAATTCTGATGGTGTCCAGATAATCAATCAATTAGTTACGCACGTAAGACTGCCGTCTGATTGAAGACTATATATTAATGAACAAGCTACGAGTTAGTGTTTACAAATTTATACAATAAGATTCCGACAGGTATAATGAATCTAAACATTACAAAGCATCTATGCATTGACCAATAATAGATAGCAAGGAGAATTGAATAAAGTATTTCCTAGAATTTCAAGCAGCTTCTGTGAAAATGAAACTAACAGCTAGGATATACGCTGTCAATCGTAAAACTATTTGTGCGCTGTGACGTCATACTGCAGGGTTTGTCTGCAGGAGATATTTATAGCGGCGGAATACGAATGGTAGCGACATCTTTCATTCGGAATGCTTAGCTTGTTCAATAGTCTCTATTAGTCCGCAATTGCTTATTATGCGTATATTGCCATGCATAGTCAACAAAATCCCAAAGTGATTTATTTCACAATAATACGGAACCTGTCCCGAAATCAGTCTTCATAGTGGGAATTCATAGTGACAAGTTAACAACACCATTCATTTGATCCAATACATGGAGGATAAAGACAAATACATACCCCCTCCCCAATATGGAGATAAAGTCAAGGTACGGTAAATAATAGATGCATTGTCCCGCCTGGGTCCCCAAACACAATCAACGACGCACATGTTCACATTTCCCGCCAAAATTATATTTTATAACACGCTGGCTAAAACTCTGTTCTGTACCTCATGGACTCTGCAGAGGGACCCATTAATTATGTACCGTACGATAGCACGGGATCTCGGAGAAGGAGTACTTTCATCCATGAAAATCCCATGCATAAAAATGTCCCGACTAAGAAATTTGGAATTTTTTTTATCAAATTATGTAATAGTAGGATATCACGGGATTTTCGAGCATGAGTAGTTTCATCCCGTGCACAAAAATATGCATACTCAGCTGTCCGGCATTCTTTGATGTTACCGCGACATGTATTACGCTGTATCTAACATCGCTATTTGACCCGCATTTCACTAGTATTCTGTTTAACACCTGAACTCCCGTTGCAACCGAATTGTTTTTACAACATATTGCGACTGACATTTGGTATATGTATGAACCAAACAGATAATCTGCGAGGGGAATGAGGCCGTCCTACGGACGCTGAGCCGTACCAACGGAAACCCTGGAGCTACATGTATACTTAAAAACAACTAATGTAACTATTATTTATTCCAGAATCTGTGACACTGACGAAGTTGATAATCTCCCTTGTACAAGTGATTGTGGACCCCGGGACTCACTTCTGTAAAGCAGTTGAAGGTATGATGAATCAGTGATTTATAACAGGAACTCACTTCAGTAAAGCAGTTGAAGGTATGATGAATCAGTGATTTATAACAGGAACTCACTTCAGTAAAGCAGTTGAAGGTATGATGAATCAGTGATTTATAATGCTTGGTTGATTCATTATTTCCTTTTTATTACACGCTTGTTCCTAGAAGTACAGTGTTATTGCTGTTCCATATTTACAAATCCGTATGGAACGTATGTTCCATATGCATCTCGTTGACGTAAAATGACGTACATGATGTTCACCTCAAGCATGAAAGTGGAACTATTTAAATAAAAGAATAATCACACATGACAAACATGCCCTGTATTAGCCTAAATAAACCTTCTAATCCTGTATTTTTAATGCACAGATTCTAGGACTCGAAGCGTGTAATAAACACAGAACGACACAATGTGTAAATGGTTTCTCGTGCTGTCGCAGAAGGATAGAACTCAAGGCGCAACCGCCTCTCGTTCTATCCTTTCATGGCAGCACTCGTATCGACAAACCCATTTACACATCGTGTCGTTCTGTGTATCTATGACATAACAAGACTAAGCATTTCCAGATTGGAAATTTGTTGCTTTACCTTATGCATCTCAGGAAAAAAACAGCGGACAATATTTATTAACCCTTTACCCAACAAACCGGCCAAAACCGGCCAAATAAAGCTTCAACAGCCTAAAATATCTTCGGTCTGTCTCAATAAAACCATACAAATATGGATATCATTGGAACCGGCTCATTGACCACATTGTGATGGTTATAGTTATGCCCTGTGCCAATGCATTCTCTTATATATGCGAGTCGACCATAGGTCGCCTCGCATATATAAGAGAATGCATTGGCCTAAAAAAAATCTTGTTTTAACACTTTTTACCATTTTTTCTTACATTCTTTAACAATTTAATAATTTTTAATGTGTTAAGCCAATGCATTCTCTTATATATGCGAGGCGACCTATGGTCGACTCGCATATATAAGAGAATGCATTGGCACAGGGCCCTTCTGTTGGGTAAAGGGTTAAAGTAAAATATTTTGCTATCTATTGTAGAAGAATATGATCCGGGCATGATAGTCACACAGGCGCTGAAGGAGATTTGTATGTCGGAGAAGGTCTGCCAGATATGTCTCTGCTCTGAAGTCATCGATGTTCTCATCTCACCTGTCTCGCAATTCCTCGACCAACACAATGTGAGTGATATAACCCTTCTATACTAAATGGATTCTTCCAACAAGTTTAAAAAAAATGCACATTGGAATGGTCTATTATTGAGGAATGTACAGGTAATATAAGCTGAAAACAGATAATTAAAGTGCAGATTGAGTCCTATTTATTGAGGAAGTGTTCAGATAGTAAGTTCAACAAACGACCTATTGTCGTTTTTTAACTTACTATCTAAACATTTCCTACAGGATAACTACTTATCCATGATACTTTAGTATAGAAAGGGTTAAACTTAATATCTGAACATTTCCTACAGGATAAATGATGCTTTAGTATACAAATGGTTAAATCAATGTTTAATTTTCTTCTTTTCTCAGCACGATTATATGATTACTGAGTTTACAGTTAGGTATAATTCAGTAATTTGTACTTATTATTTACAAAGTTTACACATGCCTTATACATCACTTCGATGTCGCATCACCTTGTTTCCATAATACATCAATTTATTTCTTATACATCACTTCGATGTCGCATCATCGTGTTTCCATAATAAATCAATTGATTTCTTATAAATCACTTTGATGTTGCATCATCAGTTTCTATAATAAATCAATTTATTTCTTGTTCATATGAACATTTCAGTCATATAGATTATAGAAAGTTTTATAACGTTCATAAACTGGCATTTTGACATTATCTGTAGTGTTCAATGAAGCAATGTCACAGGTATTCAATAGACATATCGAATCATGTCACTAAGTGTTAAAGTGTTAATGATGCACCAGCTCCCGTCATGAAATGGTTAATGCGTATGTAAATAATTTAATTATTCATTACAGGAACATCATATGGCTAGTGAGAGTACGATGTTACATGTAGCAGATCTCCTTTGTTTACTGGCCAGCAGTACCAAGGGCTGGAGACGATTACTGTATGGAGACGGCAGGGACCTCTTTAATAGGACAAAGTATGATGTTGCCGTTAGAAATCAGTTTATCACATAATTAGCCCCTAAATCCGACCTCATAATTTGCCTCATAGTTTTTAGTAAGACACACACTGATACACACGTGTATTACGTGCAGTGACGTAAGAGCTTAACGCATTGATGTCCATGTCAATGCCGGAACTTTATTATTATGTTAATTGGAATATAATTATGATATTCGATTTGTGCTGGGTTTTTTCGTGTTGGCTGTGAGATAAACATGGGTGATATTAAAGGGTGGTAGAACAATTTTGTCAACATGAAAAGACCACATTTAAAATGGAACTATATTTTTTCTTGAAGGTGTCTTCACTTCCTCTTTGGTTGTGATAAGTAAATCAATATTAATTTTGTTTAACCCCAGCCATTTCGAGATCATTTTTCCTTGCTAAAATGTGATTTTGTGAAAAAATGGATAACTAAGCTACAGTGAAATAACAAAAAGCTACAATGAAATAAAAACAATTGTGTTTCACTGTAGCTTCGAAAGATATGTACGACGATTTACGTTTCATTATTTTCCGCCATTTAATAGGTAAGCATATAATAAACATTGATATTTTCAGATCTTCTGCAGCTCACGTTATTGCTGAGTTTACAAAGAAGTCACTGTTGAACCAGTTACCAATTGGAATAGAGGCTCGACCGTCTCGCACCACCATTGGAGCTTACCTGTATTTGTGTCGACAGTTATACAGCACGTGTGAAGGCCTCATTGTCCTCTATCCATATCAGCTACATGAGTGTGAGGCTAATGCATGGAGAGATGTAAGCACCTGATACCAAGAATTTTTCATCATTTCCGGCTGAATTATCACACTTGATATTGTGGATGTTAAGTAGCCTTCAGATGAATCTGTTGTGTTGGTCCTTACATTACGTTGGCACGATTTGTTGTCTTTAATAAGCTGTTTGTATGAGCGTGTATGTTGCACTATAACGCAGAGCTTCTGATTAATAATTGCAGCTAATAAGATCGATAATGGTATAAATGCAATAATGCAAATCAATCTATCTGTAATAAATTAATTGTACGACAATGTCAAACCTGTCAAATTCCAACAACTAACAATTTATTGACATAAATGTAAGTCAATTTTCCTTCACTTTAAAGACAGTCGGCATCTTTTATCGATTGAAAACAAGAAACGTCATGATGCGCATCATATAAGGTATGCAATATGCCTTACATCGCTTTGAAAATAGAATCTCTCCTCTACATGTGTTAACGGATACAACGTAACGCATCACATCCATCTGAACGCCTAATATTATTCTCGGTAGTCCAATTTCAACTCAACTCAGGCAGTAGACTTGTCTGAACACTACTTAATACCATCTTATCTGGCTCAATTTCATCTTGCAATGTTAATATGTTCAACATGATGACATCTATAAATAATATGTTTTTTGTTTTGTTTTTTGTTTCCGCCACATACAGATGAAGTGATTTGATTAATTTTTGTTTGGATCTTGTTTTTTTTTTTTGGTATTTCATGAGGCAATAAATATGTCAGGGATGCAGGCTTAGGCCAAAAAATAAAGTTACTGTGTTCTCACTCACTTCCCTCATCATTGGAAAACTGTAGGATTTTATTCCTTAATCCTTCCATGACTGGGGCTTCCTAAAAGTTTGTGAAAACCCTGTTCCAATGCATTCTATTATATTTGCGAGTCTCCCATAGGGAGCCGTGCATATATAAGAGAATACATTGACCTGACAATATTTACCTTGACCTTGTAAGCCAGTGCATTTTATTATATATGCGAGGCTCCCTATGGGAGACTCACATATATAAGAGAATGCACTGGCATTCGTGTTGCACCAGCGCAGTTCCCCGCCAAGAAAGGGTTAAATTTATCCTTATATACATTACTTTCACGGATTCTTGGGGAAAAAAAGCCTTCCTCCCTCATCCAATTTTCTCTTTGTAATTGCCTCAGAACACATGTATTTATTTTGAATGGCCTTATTTAGGATGGGTCATTGGGACATTATCATAAAAGATAATTTGCTCAGTTCACTTTGAACATGACATGTAACAAAAATCCATTAATCTGTCAAAACTTTTAAGGCATGGCTCATGTTTGACATCATTATGTCATTGTTTCTGCCCCATTTTTAGGCAAATAGAGTAGCAGACGGTGCAGATACGCCAACGCCATCAGATGACAGCGATGCCAGTAATGTAACACAGGTGTCAGATTCCAACCCATATGACATGTGAGTTAAAAGCTTAAAGATGGTGATCACTTCCTAGAAAGTTATATATAGATTCCAGGGTAAATAATAGATATGAATCGAGACCACCTGATAATAATAATAATAATTCACCAACTAAACATTGACATATTCTATTTGAGTGAGTTTTGGGGCATATCGTTAAAATCTTTTTGAAAGGAGTCACAACCGATTGCACGATAATACGTTGTGAATGTTGACATTTCTAAGAACGCTGTCGCTAATAACGGAAGCCAGCAGGGTGCGTTCTAATGATGCTGCATAACATTGTTACGATTCAGTAATGTCGCTCATGAACTGCTGGAGGTAAACTGGCCCAAGTTATTGTAACTTTTCATCCTCGCATACTATTAAGTTGATCTGTTTAGTAGAGGATGCTGTATCTGTCTAGTAGATGGATAGAGGTGTGGTTTATCTGATGGAGTTTAAATGTATAATAGAGAGGGGTGGGAGGTGGTTAAAATGTGTTCATTATATGAATTTGAGGAATTTAATTTTGCCTACGAATTCACTCAGTTACCCAGAAATATCCCATAATAACTTATGACTATATTTTCTCACAAATTGTTGATGGGGAATTTCTTCGGTATCCATGCACAGGATATCAGAAAGCACACCATCGCATCTACCTCATCCGAATCGAGTGCATATTTGAGTCATTGCTATATTTAGATAGAAAATAGTTCCATCGACAAGCCTCATTGTCATTCAGAGTCACATGATATGAATTCGGAAATCCACAATGTGGTCTCTGATCTGGAAAACATTAGCAAAAAATGTCATATTTAGATGAGAAAAATCACAGGCATATAATAAAAACATGGACCAGTATTCAGAATAAAATGGAAAGTATCTTGCAGATTATAACAGAACAAATTTAACCACCATGTTGCTCACTATAGGATAACATCACAATTCACCCTCTGGGAACCTCATTCTGCAAATGACAGACACACTATTTTCGGATTGTTTATCTTTCAACTCATTCAACAGAATATTGAATAACAGTTACACTTTGGCATATAGGAACTGTTGTGTTGCATCGCTCTGGGAACCTCATTCTACATGCCTGGATAAAAGAAGATGTTTTGTTGTGCAAACAAGATATTATTTAGTTCACATGAGTTGATTTTTATCCTTCCATCTAAATTTATCATGTTCATCTCCAATCTTCTACATCAACAGTTTGAAATGGGAAGAGACGTTGAGAGATAACCTTCTGAATTTTGCCAGCACTCCAAAAGGAATACTATTGTTGCAACAAACAGATGCAATGAGTGAGTGTGTGTCATACATGCACTCGAAATATGAGAAGAAACTACAAGTAAGATTTAACATTCAACATTTAAAGATGCCCAGTCAATTTTGCCGTTATAAAGCCTTCATCTGTACGTATTCTACACCAGAAAATAACTAATGATGGATTATTTCTTTAAATAACACATTTTAGATAGTTTCCTGGGTATGAAATAGTACATGATTTGGAAATCCCGGAAACAATTCAATCAGTTAATATTGATTTTATTTCAATATTATTTTATTCAATAAATGGGACTCTTCTTTGTTCTTTACATATATATATATGGTCAAAATTGGGCACAATCGTTTACCTATTTTCCTTGTAAATTTCAGTTATAATTGTCCTTTGATTTCGAACCCCAATTGAATGAGTCCATCATTTCAGGTCAGCAAATGTGAGAAGTTTGGGTATGGTTACATGGCAACACAGGTAGCTGCCACAGTGCCTGGAATTGTGGCATTGGAGAATGCAGGTTATTTAAAATCCCTGGTGACCGAGCTGTGGTCTGTGTTGGAATGTGGCATGTCAGACACTCCGGTTTTCTCACCGAAAAACTACCAGGTCGATCCCATTGATAAGCCTGAACATAAGGTAGGTAGTTCCATTCAGAGAATAAGGTGCCTGTCATTTGCAGAATGAGGTACCCTGAGGATGAATTTAGTGAATCACTAAATTCACTATCTGGGGACCTCATTCTGCTTATACCCAAATTGGCAGACAACATATTGCATAATCGAGGTTCCCAATGGGTGTACATCACAATATTCACCATTTGGGAACTTCAATCTGAGTCTATGTCTCCCATAGCAGATGAGGGCGTGAGGCCATGCAGAATGATGTCCCCAGAGGGTGAATTTGGTGATGCTAGCCCGCTATGCGGGATAGCGTCACTAAATTCACCCTCTGGAGACCTCATTCTGCAAATGACAGGCACACTAAACTCAGACTTGGTTGCATTCACACTTCCGCTACTTAAGATCTCTTCTGATCCTAAGCAAGCCTTGAATTAATGTGTCTGTCATTTGCAGAATGAGGTCCCCATAGGGTGAATTTAGTGATGCTATCACTCACAGCAGGCTAATGTCACCAAATTTACCCTCTGGGAACCTCATTCTGCTTAGGCCTCAACAGCTATGGGAGACCTAGGGTCAGATTGAATTTCCCCAGTTGAAGTTGTTGATGATCACCCATTGGTCACCTCAGTTATGCATTTTAACTTCTGCAAATTTGGGGATATAGAAACTTCATGGTATGGTTATTATCAATTATAACCATGTATGTACTGAGATCTGTGAATCAATGATATAAGAACCTAGCACTTATGATCCTGTTTATCCTTTAAAATATTTCAAAATGGAAGGCAACGGAACTGTCTATTTCTATGGTCCTGCATGTCCAGAACTCACTACATAAAGATACCAAGTTTTCAAAATCTTTAAGTGAAAGCCACATGGCGGTTTACGCTCCAAAATACACCTAATAATATTTGCTTTCTATGAGCATTATATGTCCCAGAAAGATGCATTGAGTCATAAAAAATACAACTTTGAACTCGATGATTTGGTCCCAAAAAAAAAAACAGCCATTTAATAGTAATTATCGGAATTCCGATTCGGAAATGGATGTCCGGAAAAGGTGTCTTGCGTTATCTTAACACGAGACTATTGCAAAACTTCACACACTGCTTTCTTTTTATTTTAATCATCAAAATTATATGGTACAATAAACGTTTGAGAGTGACGTCAACTCTAGATTATCTTCCCATGGTCTGCAGTTGCAATTTTTACGCAACTGTGGACACAAATTTTAACCGGCACTTAAACTAAATGATCTCAAATTTATCGAAAAAAATAATAAACAAAACACGCATTTTCAGTGCTATATCAACAAATTTGTTTCGGAAATTTCTGCTCAGGTATGTTTTGAGATACCTCGGGTTCAAATGAGCCATGTCTGTTTAACCCTTTACCCAACAAACCGGCCAAAAACGCCCAAATAAAGCTGCAACAGCCTAAAAGATCTTCGGTCTGTCTCAATAGAACCATACAAATATGGATATCATTGGAACCGGCTCCTTGACCACATTGTGATAGTTACAGTTATGCCCTGTGCCAATGCAATCTCTTATATATGCGAGTCGACCATAGGTCGCCTCGCATATATAAGAGAATGCATTGGCCTAAAAAAAAACTTTTTTTAACACTTTTTACCATTTTTTCTTACATTCTTTAACAATTTTATAATTTTTAATGTGTTAAGCCAATGCATTCTCTTATATATGCGAGGCGACCTATGGTCGACTCGCATATATAAGAGAATGCATTGGCACAGGGCCTTTCTGTTGGGTAAAGGGTTAACACTCTTGTATATATAATATATAATATACCTTACAGCACCTGGTGAGATTACTGAATGTTCTGTCGGCGTACCCAGCCATTTACCAGTTATTCTACAGAAGAGAGTTACCCAACAGAGATAATTACAGCTTTCGAGAAATGCCCTCCTCAATGATTGTGAGTTTAGACCATTAACCCTTTCATAACCGGAGCTTAGCACATGCAGCATTAAAGATCCTGTGCCATGCATTCTCTTATATGCGAGTTTCCTATAGGGATTCTCCCATATATAAGAGAATGCACTGGTTTACAAGATCAAGGTAAATATTGTTAGACCAATGCATTCTCTTATATATTCAGGCTCCCTATAAATCATCACATGTTGTTACACAAGCACCAAAATGTGCATCATTATGGCACACTTTTGGCAAGCGACTAATGGCACACATTTTGTCGCTTTGGCATATGCCAGAAGTGCCATTAGGAAGTGGCCCTAATAGTATTACATAAGTTATACAGTCTTGTTGCATAGAACAAAATTGAAAGAAAAGAAAATTCTATTTCTAGTTTCAGAAGCCTCTATTGAACCTATGTTTAGCGTTTTATCTTCTCGAGCCTTTTGGCATGTGGTAAAAACCACAATACCACAAGTGGTGAAATTTGGTACGCTCGGCTACTATGTGTGTATTTTATTTATGCCATAGTTATTAGTTTTGATTTGTTCTGCGAATTCAACTGCTCCACATTTTACTTTCAAAATGTATCCTCACCGAGAGACACAGACACGATGCTATAAGGAATGTGAGTCATGCGTAGTGATGCATATTTTTACATAATGACGTCAGCCTGTTTCTAAGTCATCAGTCACTTGATATTCCCATTCATATGTTTCCTAGTTCATATAAAACTATAGCAAGCTATGTTTGATTGAAATGCAGGCAATTTTCCTCATATTTAATTGATATCATAACAACTTCCAATTTTAAATCAATGTAACAGAAAAATACGATGTACTTCTACTATGGGTATTTAAATACGATGTACTTCTACTATGGGTATTTAACCCTTTCAGTGCCAGGGGCCGATCTCATCGGCCCTAATTTACGGTCTGTAAAATCGGCCCTAAAAAAATTATTATTTGTTTTTTTAGATTGTTTTTTTTTATTTTGGGTTGAATTTTTTTTGGGTATGCTTAAGCATGCTATAGCGAATTTAAAAACAAACTGGTTAAAACCTTAGGGGCATGTTATAACTCAAAACTATCACCAAATATTCGTAGTAATAATTTTGATGCCCATGAAAAACGTAAGATTCCCTGGCACTAAACCTACAAAATAAGTCTGGCACTGGAAGAGAGTAGAATATAAGAAAAAATTATTAAAATTGTAAAAAATAATAACAAATGATGAAAATTTGTTAGGCCAATGCATTCTCTTATATATATAAGAGAATGCATTGGCACAGGGTATATGGGTTGATACAAAAATCGGACCTGGCACTGAAAGGGTTAAATGTTTAAAGATGCATTATCTGAATTAACGCTCCTAAATTACTATTTCTTTGGCTTGGGGGGGGGGGGGGGGGGGGTAAAAAAGGTCAAGGAACCCACCCATCAAAACTCAGTGTGATCAGATATCGAAGTTAGTTATTTCTCGAGATGTGCAATTATTTGTGGTCAAGAAAAGCATCATCAAATGGACGGTCTCGGACAAAATTGCTGATGAAGATGAATAACTCTAAAATTAAGTGGTAATACGGCCAATTTTTGTGATACTCAAGTGATAATACAGCCATATTTCATTGAAAAAAATGTTGATAAATAGCACGTTTTTGGAAATTCGATACCATAGTTGACTGGTTAGCATTATTATGCCCCTGACTTGAAGTCGGCGGGTATATAGTCGACGTCTCTGTCTGTACGTACGTCCGTCCGTACGTCTGTCCGTACGTCCGTCCGTACAAACATTTTGCATTATTGTTCAGCAACCACTAGGCCGATTTAGCTGATATTTGGTATGGTGACAGAGCAGCTTGGGGTAACAGCTACATGCATAGCGCAGGTTTCGTCCACCCATTTTCACCAGAGTTATGGCCCTTTTTTTTACTTAGAAAATTCAATTTTGTCTGTCCGTACAAACATTTTTGCATTATTGTTCAGCAACTGCTGGGCAGATTTAGCTGATATTTGGTATGGTGATAGAGCAGCATGGGGGGACAGCTACATGCATAGCGCGGGTTTCGTCCACCCATTTTCACTAGAGTTATGGCCCTTTTTTTATTTATAAAATTCAATTTTTTTCTGTTTTTTTTGGGTTTCCAAATGATAGCGTGAGCTTTGGTGGTACGATTGTGGATCAGTTATATGAAAATACATGTCAAGTGCGAATTTGGGCATGATCTGATGATTTTTGCCAGAGTTATGGCCCTTCTTTCAACTTAGAAAATTTGAATTTTTGCTTCTTGTTTTTGGGTTTCCGGATCGCTTGTTTTTGGGTTTCCGGAATTTCTAGTATGAACTTCTTTTGGAATGGTCATATAGACCTCCTCGGATATCCGCAGTTTCGTCCATGCTTAATCTGAATTGCTACGGTCGGGGGCAAATGCCACGCGACAGCGTACCTCTTGTTTTGTTGTAATAATCGATTCTGATAACTAAAGCGTATTTTGAAGAAATGTTGTTTTATCTTGATGATATGGGGACCGTCTGATCGGATTTAGTATCTTTAACCCATGAAATGATGTTTGAAAATTTACACCCACAGTAGAACTTTATACCCACAGTAGAACTTTATACCAACAGAAGGGTGTAAAAATAGGTGTTACACACAATAACATAGGCAAATTATGGTTTAACCCTTCAGTGCCAAGTCCGATTTTTGTATCAACCCATATTTCCTTGATCATTTTTTCAAATTTATTGATTATAATAATGTGATACATTGATGGAAAGAGCTCTTGAAAAATGATCAAGGAAATATGGGTTGATACAAAAATCGGACTTGGCACTGAAAGGATTAAACCATAATTTGCCTATGTTATTGTGTGTAACACCTATTAGAGCTCTTTCCATCAATGTATCACATTATTATCTATATCTATATTTGAGACTGTCTGTCTGTCTGCCTGTGTTCTATAGAAATTCACAGGGGACCATCTAGATGACACCAAAGGGGTCTACTAGGGGTAACTTTTTAGGAGAAAGAGAATGGTGAGGGTTAGGATTTTCTAAAGTGACGCCGTTGTCAGGGGCAGAAAAGGGGGAGGGGCAGAAGAAAAAAATTGTCGCCGATTGCCACGAAACTTATATATAATCATCCCCATGATATAAGGAATCTGATGGTGTGGTTTAAATATGTCAAGAGTGACACCGTTCGAGTCATGGATGCACGGAAGGGGAGAGGGCCACCAAAATTGATAAACTAAGATTAGTGCCGAGGGACCATCTAGATGGCACCAAACGGTCTATTAGGAGTAACTTGTTACGAGAAAGATAATGGTGTGGGTTAGAATCTGTATCTATATTTGAGAATGTATGTCTGTCTGTCTGTCTGTCTGTCTGTGTTCTATAGAAATTCACAGGGGACCATCTAGATGACACCAAAGGGGTCTACTAGGGGTAACTTTTTAGGAGAAAGAGAATGTGAGGGTTAGGATTTTCTAAAGTGACGCCGTTGTTGTCAGGGGCAGAAAAGGGGGAGGGGCAGAAGAAAAAATTTGTCGCTGATTGCCACGAAACTTATATATAATCATCCCCATGATATAAGGAATCTGATGGTGTGGTTTAAATATGTTAAGAGTGACACCGTTCGAGTCAGGGATGCACGGAAGGGGAGAGGGCCACCAAAATTGATAAACTAAGTTTAGTGCCAAGGGACCATCTAGATGACACCAAACAGTCTATTAGGAGTAACTTTTTACGAGAAAGATAATGGTGTGGGTTAGAATTTTCTAAAGTGACGCCGTTGTCGGGGGCAGAAAAAGGGGAGGGGTAGAAAAATGTTTTATATAATCATTCCCATGATATGAGGAATCTAATGGTGTTTTTTAAATATGTCAAACGTGGCGTCATTCGCATCAGGGATGTACGGAAGGGGAGAGGGGGCACCAAAATATTTTTTTCGCCGATTTCCACCAAATTGATATATATTCTTCTCCATGATAAAAGGAATCTAATTGTGCGATTTAAAGACTCCAAATTGCTGTCGTTTGGATGAAAGATTGTGTGAGGGGCACTCAATTTGATAAGAATGGGTTTAGTCGCCGATTGCCACCACACTTAAACAATATCATCCCCATGGTATGATGAGTCTAATGGTGTGGCTTAAATCTGTCAAAAGTGGCGTCATTCGAGTCAGGGTTGACCTGAAAGGCAGAGGGGCACCAAAATTGATACGCAGTAATTTATCAAAATTGTTTTACCAAACATTATCAATAATAATCTCCATGATATCAAGAGTCTAATATTGTGGTTTATGGATGTCACAAGCTGTCACAAGTGGGGGCATTCGAGTCAGAATGCATAGAGGGTGAGAGGAACACAAAAAAGATGAACAATATGTTTAGTGATACATATTCTTGGTGCCGTTTGGATGAGAGATATGGGGGGCATAAATTGTATACGAATTTGTATTCTCGCCAATTTTATATACAAATTTATACAAAATCATCCACACGATATGAGGAGGCTAATGGGGTGGATTATAGCTGTCAAAAGTGGTGTCATTCCAGTCAGGGGTGCACTGAAAGGGAGAGGGGCACCAACATTGATACAAATAATTTTAGCGCCGATTTCCACCAAATTGATACACATTCTTATCCATTATATGATGTATCAAATCATGTGATTTAAAAACGCTATATTTGTGCTGTTGTTGATTTGGGGTGTGGGCTGTGTGGTGGGCACTAAATTTGATAATAAAAAAAGTTTAGTCGCCGATTAGCACCAAACTTATAAATATTTATCTCCATGATATCAGGAGTCTAATTGTGTGGTTTAAAGATGGCATAAGTGGTGCCATTCGAGACAGGGGTCCACAGAGGTGAGAGAGAGAGAGAGAGAGAGAGAGAGACACACACACACACACAAATGGATAAACAATGTGTTTAGCACCAATTTCCACCAGACTGATACCTATTCTTCTCCGTGATACGACGAATCTAAAACGTGTGGTTTAAATACGCCGAATTGGTGCCGTTTGGGTGAGAGATATGGATGCCCTAAATCTCCATAATGAGTCTAAGTTTGTGGTTTAATGATGTCAAATGTAGCGCCGCTTGAGTCCGAAATAGAGACGGACGGGTCACCACAACTGATAGAAATATGTTTAGTGCCAACTAGCATCAAATTCATACACGTTCTTCTCAAATGATAGGAGGAATCAAATCGTGCGAGTTAAAAAGTCACATTTGGTGCCTAGATATATTTGCAAATATATGTCTCTGTATGTGTTCTATATATAACTTCACGGGGTACAATCGAGATGGCTCCAAGGCGTTCTAACAGTGGTAACTTTTTATGACAAAGATAATGGTGCATGTTAAAATATTAGAATAGCTCATGTTAATATTATAACACAATTGAGTCTGCCCCATTCAATATAGTTTCCACAAAAATAGTTAAAAGAGATATGGAAATGTATAGAAGGCCTGTTCAACAATAGTGGTCACAGTGTGCCGTCAAATATAATTTCTTCTGAGATAAAAGAAAAACGGAGTCAGTGGCATGTGACAGGATCCTCCAATACTGACATCTGACAAGGTTATATCTGCCCAATATAACATAACATAAACAACTCAAAATCTCGCTCTTTGTCAGACACATGTAGCTGATATAGTTGCATAGAACATTTCTTTCAAACTGAGAACAATTAGCCAGTATATAGCACAATGAACAGAAGGGCACCTGGACATTTCTTTAAAACATCTGTATCTTCATGTAGATATGATAACGAGGTGTCCTCAAAATCTTAGTCAAACCCACCAGACTGATTGATACATCTCTATGTAAAACTCAATTTTCGTATTTTATTTTTGTGAACTAATGAGTTTATGATGTTCATGTTATAACGCCTGAAGTATACGTAGTTGTAAATAAATAAATAGTTCTTTATTGGTGGGACGGATTAATCGCGATAAACAAAATGACAATAGCTCCGGTCCAACAAGGTGAGCTACCACTTATATTCCGTGTGTAAGAATCATGTTTTGTGATGCTATTTATATATAATTTATGAGAATATGTGTAATGCTTTGGGCAAGAGTATCCTCTATTCCCATCATATATCCACAATATGCAGAGGGTTTCACATCACTTAAACCTGGGCAACGCCGGGTAACCCTGCTAGTAATCAATAAATTTGAAAAATGATCAAGGAAATATGGGTTGATACAAAAATCGGACTTGGCACTGAAAGGGTTAAATATAATATTGAATGTTTATTCTTCCAGGATTTGATGGACAGAATTGTGATTGTGGACAGCGCTGCTAAAATACATTCCCTCTTTAACTTCGAGCATTCTCATGTGTTTGGATTGAGGTAATAACATTTGCATAGGTTTTTTTAGCTCAACTTTACTTTGTAAAGTTTGAGCTATTGCCATGGCTTTGTCGTCCGTGTGTGCGTGTGTACGTAAGGTGTCAACAATGCAGGCTACAGGTCGTACCTTTGGTCGGATCATTATGAAATTTGTCATAGCTGTTGACATCAACATTTGTACCGGAATGATTCATTTTGGGGTCATTCGGAAAAAAAACATGGCCGCCAGTGGCCATCTTAGATTTCCAAATTCAATCCATTAGCACGGGCTACAGGCCGTACTGTTTGTCTGATCATCATGAAATTTGTCATGGATATTAATATTGACATGTAGATAGGAACGAGTAATTTTGGGGTCATTCGGCCCAAAAACAGCAGCCATCTTGGATTTTACTCTTTGTATGACTAAATTCTTTAGCACGGGCTACAGGTCGTACTTTTAGTCTGATCATCATCAAATTTGTCAAGAATGTTAATAATGACATGTAGATGGGAACGAGTCATTTTGGGGTCATTCGGCCAAAAAACATGGCCGCCAGCAGCCATCTTGGATTTTACTCTTTGTATGACTAAATCCTTTAGCACGGGCTACAGGTCGTACCTTTAGTCTAATCATCATAAAATTTGTCATGGCTGTTGAAATTGGCATGTAGATGGGAACGAGTCATTTTGGGGTCATTCGGACAAAAAACATGGCCGCCAGTGGCCATCTTGGATTTCAAAATTTAATCCATTAGCACGGGCCACAGGTCGTACTGTTCGTCTGATCATCATGAAATTTGTCATGGATGATAATATTGACATGTAGATGGGAACGAGTCATTTTGGGGTCATTCGGCCAAAAAACATGGGTCGCCAGCAGCCATCTTGGATTTTACTCTTTGTATGACTAAATCCTTTAGCACAGGCTACAGGTCGTACCTTTAGTCTGATCATCATAAAATTTGTCATGAATGTTAATAATGACATGTAGATGGGAACGAGTCATTTTGGGATCATTCGGCCAAAAAACATGGCCGCCAGCAGCCATCTTTGATTTTACTCTTTGTATGACTAAATCCTTTAGCACGGGCTACAGGTCGTACCTTTAGTCTGATCATCATAAAATTTGTCATGGCTGTTGAAATTGGAATGTAAATGGGAACGAGTCATTTTGGGGTCATTCGGACAAAAAAGATGGCCGCCAGCAGCCATCTTGGATTTTACTCTTTGTATGACTAAATTCTTTAGCATGGGCTACATGTTGTACCTTTAGTCTGATCATCATAAAATTTGTCATGAATGTTAATAATGACATGTAGATGGGGACGAGTCATTTTGGGATCATTCGGCCAAAAAACATGGCCGCCAGCAGCCATCTTGGATTTTACTCTTTGTATGACTAAATTCTTTAGCATGGGCTACAGGTCGTACCTTTTGGCTGAACGTCATAAAATTTGTCATGGATGTTAATGATGACATGTAGATGGGAACGACTCATTTTGGGGTCATTCGGCCGAAAACATGGCCGCCAGCAGCCATCTTGGATTTTACTTTTCTCTTCATGTCTATAAACTAGTATTAGACATTCAACTTTCCACATTCCTAATCGCTCCATTGACTGTAATACATTAAATTATTCCCTTTCCAAGTTGAGCTACAGTGTCATTGACACTTTTATTCTTTTGAATTGGTACTTTACTTCTGTCAATACAGTGACATGTACAGGAGATTTTTTATACTAAAGCCTGCAAATAGCGTGTCTGTCATGTGCAGAATGAGGTCCCCATGTGGTGAATTTAATGACGTTATCCCACAAAGTGGACTAGCATCACCAAATTCACCCTCTGGGAACCTCCTTCTGCTTAGGCCTCAACTGCTATGGGAGACCTGGGATCAGATTGAAGTTCCCCAGTTGAAGTTGGTGATGTTTAACCATTAGTCACCTCGATTATGCATTTTATCTTCTGAAACTTAGGGGATATAGAAACTTCCCAGATGGGAAAAAGTCGCTAAAAAGTGTTAATTTGAGACAGTAGATACTTCCCAGAAGATGAGGTCTAAGCAGTAATAGGTCTCCAGAGAGTGATTATAGTAAGGCTCGTTTATACTGACATATATGCTTGAAGTGATCAAAGTTTATAGACTGAAAATGAGCCTCTTGATAAGTAAGGATTTCTCCATACAGTAATGCCCTAAGTAATCGACTCTTTAACTACAGCAGAATTATGGGTAACTTTTCAGGATTTAGTCGGAAATATGGCTTGTTGCCATTTATCGGAAAGCCATATTTCCGACTTAATCCTGAAAAGTTACCCATAATTCTGCTGTAGTTAAAGAGTCGATTACTTAGAGCATTACTGTAGTTTACAAGGCACAGACATTATAGATGTCCAGGAATATTTGGAGGATATTACTGGGTTTATTTGATATTTGGCCTGATATCAGCACGAGGTAACCTCATATCCTGAGACCGGAGGTTGAAGGCTGATATGAGGTTACCGAGGGCTGATATCAGGCCAAATATCACACCAAACCAAGTAATATCCTATTTATTAATAGTAACTGACAACTCTTTCATATGACTGACATCGCAAAAATGGATACCTATATTTTTGCAGTAAAGTAGGTTTTCAGCATGTCGTAAATCTATATTACTTGGATTGGAGATGACGCAAATCGATAGTGCTCAGTTTAAGACCGATATTAGCCTAGTTTGATAACATGCTAATATGTCATATTAATTAATAAGTGTGATATATTCCTTTGAAATAGTAATTATTTCAACAGAGAAATCCAAAATTATACGTTTGGTTTTTTATACAAAAATTATTTTATCACATAATTACACTCTAAATCCAGCCTCATAGTAAGACATTTAGTATTATCGGCACTCACAGTGATGCAAGAGCTTAGCACAATGATGTCATTGTCAATGCCAGAACTTTATTATTATGTTAATTAATATATAATTAATATATTCAATTTGTGTTGACTGTTAGATAAACATGGGTAGTAAGGGTGGTTGGAACAATTTTGTCAACATGAAAAGACACATTTAAAATGAAACTATATTTTTCCTTGAATGCATCTTTAGTTCCTCTTTTTGGTTGTGATAAGGAAATCAATACTATTTTTGTTTTAACCCCAGCCATTTCAAGATAATTTTTCCTTGCTAAATTGTGATTATGTGATAAAATGGATCTCAAATTCATCACAATTCTGTTTTTATTAACCTCATCCACTAAATTTGATTCGAGCTTGACTAAATTTCAGCTTGAATCGAATTTAGTGCACTCAGTTAATCAGTTTCATATAGAATTGTGATTCATTAGAGATTCTCTATTTATTTTATAGATTTTATTTATATTTTTAGACTTCTGAGTGTGATGATTACATGCCTTGATATTTTATTGATATTTTTAGACTTCTGAGTGTGATGATTACATGCCTTGATACGTTACTGCTGCTGCAAACTCAGTATAAAATACAAGACGTTCTACTGACGATGCAAGAAGACAACTGCCGTGATGATGAGTATGCAAATCAACTTTTCTGTCACCCCATGGATAAATTTTTATACTGTTACTAGAAATTTATAATGATTTCAAAATTCTAGACATAGCATTGGAAGCTGGTGAATTGACAAATCAATGTTCAGTACTTATGTATCATTTGCTGTTAACCCTTCAATGACTGGAGCTTCCTGAAATTTTGCGAAAACCCTGTGCCAATGCAGTCTCTTATATTTGCGAGTCTCCAATAGGGAGCCTCTCATATATAAGAGAATACATTGGCCTAACAATATTTACCTTTACCTTGTAAGCCAGTGCATTCTCTTATATATGTGAGACTTGCATATATAAGAGAATTCTTGTTAATGCCTTGTAATAAAAAGTTAAATGCCAATTTAATTATACCATTCACTTCAAACAAGACACATTGTCCATCCATATTCCGTACATTCTCTTTGGATGTTTGTTTGATGCAGAGTCTTGTTATATAATCAAGCCTTGAAATAGGGTGTCTGTCATTTGCAGAATGAGGTCCCCAGAGGGTGAATTTAGTGATGCTACCCCGCATAGCGGGCTAGCATCACCAAATTCACCCTCTGGGGACCTCATTCTGCTTACACCTCAGCAGAATGAGGTTCCCAAAGGGTGAATTTGGTGATGCTAGCCCGCTATGCGGGGGTAGCATCACTAAATTTACCCTCTGGGGACCTCATTCTGCAAATGACAGACACCCTATTTCAAGGCTTGTATATAATACTTCAAGCTTTTGCACTGTGATTATAATTTCCGCTATAGATATTGGATTTGAAGTAGCCATTCCGTTTACCTCGAATGAACGTGGCCATGTTGATGGATTCCACATCTGGTGACTTCTTCTATCTCTATCGTTGAGAAAGCCGAAATAACTTGAGTAAACACTCTGACCACATCACTCAATTAAAACAAATCATTTTCTTGCTTTGGTTGCTTTGCATCGCTCGCGACGCCGTGTGAATTCATCAGTGATATTATGATTTTCCTAATCGAGCATTTATTTTATATCCTGCCCATGTTTCAGTTTTCCAGCATGGTGCAAGCTCCTGTTTTTTTGGATTTGTTTTATCACGTCTCATTTTATTCCAGGGATAACGTGATAATTGACATGTGCTCCGTTGAGAGGAACCATATCCTAGTCCGTAGTTATGTCATTGGTGGGCCCTCTGAGAGGATACTGCCAGCGAAGTCTCTGAGTCAGGTAGGATAAATATTCTTTGATACTGAGTAACAGCTTTTTTGTGTGACGCCATAGCAGAGTTGAACAACTAATATTTTATATTGAGTAAGGCCAAACAAAGTTAAACTTTCATTTCTCAGGCATATTTTTTTTTTAAAGCATGCGTGAGGGTGATTTTTTATTTTTTATTTTTTTTCTTGATGGCTGTGGCTGTGGCTGATAGTGCAAGCAGTCAGCATAAGACAACAATATATAGGAACACTCTGTTGTTAGTTACTTTGATCGAAGGAATGAGCTTTCTTATCATATAAAATGGGTTATTTTTCGGTATCTGATAACAGGGTCCGCGCTGGACCAAAATTAACTTTTGCCAAATAAAAATATTTTTTGCCCAATTCTTTTAGAATTTGCCAAATGCTCCCTGATAGTATAATAACATCGAGTCTTATTTTGTGGTTTATCACACAATAAACCAATCACCGAACATTAAAATTGTAGAAGGATTGCTTAGTCAAAAGGGCACATTACAAGAGGATTAGCTATGTAAACAACACCACCACCACCACCACACTAAACACGGGTAATCCCTTCACCCATCGATACTAATGCTATCAGATTAACTGCATCTTTATAAAGGTGTTAACTTTTCCAAGACCTTATAAAACACCACTAATATGATTGTGAGTTTCCTGAAATGAATGGTATTGATTGACCAAAATTTTTCAACTTTCTTGAGGAATTAAAAAGTGACTTGCCAAAACGTTTGCCAAATGAAAATATTTTTTGCCAAATGTGAATTATTTTTGCCATTGGCAAATTTGGCAAGTGGCAGCGCGAACCCTGTCTGATAATATATAAATGTATCATAACATGTACTGGGAAAATTGTCAATAAAAATTGGCATGTCTTGGTAAAACATGCATTGAAAAATTGTTAAAAAATGAACATGTGACAAGATTACAACCAATACAATGTTATTTCCTGATGCCATTGAAAAATGAACACATTTGCAGGTCAATCCATGATTAATATTATCAAAATAGTGTCTACGTTCTCGGGTATCGTCAGGTGTAAATTCATCAATGCTCTATTTTTCATAATAAGCCATATTCGAGAGTTGATTATTGAGTTTTGCATAACATGCAACAACATTTGTTGGCTTCACTAAATGGTTCAGCTTTACTATTGACAACATCTGTGAATCAGCAGGAGATCTTACAGACTCTTCACAATCATGAGACTGTTTAACTTCATCCAATTTTTTCTGAAGATACATGACATATTTGTGGACAACATCCAAAAAACTCCAACCAAGTCTTTTCTCACAGTTTCCCGTGATTTATTTTTCATCCATGGTTTGTCTATGAAAACATCCACGGCCGATTCTAAGCTAAGCAACTTTTCACGATCAATTGGTGGCACACCATGTCTGTGAGATTTTGGCTCGTTATAGCCTCCAAAGCTGCTGAAGATACCACCGAAATCATAACTCCTGCTTTTCAATTTATCCCGATGTTGATCTAAGTAACACACTAAGTTCACAACAAGCATCAATGAACGGCTTACCAACTGAGTCAGCACTTCAAACCATTGACCATCCAACATTATTTTTAGCTGGCAAGTCAATAACATCATTGAATAGACGATATTTGGAATTTCCTTCAGCAAGCTTTTCATCAAACTTCGCAGGAAGAACTCGTTGTTGCTGTAACTGTTTTGACTTTTCCATCAGAAGTTGTCAACAGTCTCAGGTTGTTTTACTTTTACGACGAACTTAATATACTTCCCAAAATCAGAAAGCAAATCAATAACTTTCACGGTCGAGGTTACCTGCTGGAACGATCGATCGATGTTGCGATCAGTCCCCACAAAACACTCAAGTTCGAGTTCTTGCGATGTTGCTAATGAGGCATCAAGATAAAAGTTCTCGAATTTATTTAAACAGACATCTCGATATAACTCGATTAATGTACTCTGTTCCTCATAACTTCCATAACGATCCAATCAAAAAGTATCTTGACATTCTTGACGATCTGGAGTGATAGAAGCTTCGGCATATTTCCGTAATTCGAGGTATAAATTGGACGTTGCCAAACAGTCTCCTCTGCGTACGAAATTACGAATGCAAAATGCATCGTAAATTGAATGTAATGTAACAAAACACCATATTTCGTACCGATAAAAACTTTGCTCTCGCAGGGGTTTAGGTGGATGTTTTGTTTGGCCTAATAGTCAAGCCGCAAATAGAATGTCTGTTATTTGCAGAATGAGGTCTCCCCAGAGGGTGAACTTAGCGATGGGGGTGCTAGCAAAACCAAATTCATTCCGCTTAGGTCTCAACTTCTATGGGAGACCAAAAATCAGATTGAAGTTCTCCAGTTGAAGTTGGTGATTTTCGCAATTAGTAACCTTGATTATGCATTTTATTTTCTGCAATGAGGCCTAAGCAGAATGAGATCCCCAGAGGGTGAATTTGGTGATGATAGCCCACTGTGCAGGATAGCTTCAATAAATTCACGCTCTGGGGACCTCATTCTGCAAATGTCAGACGCACTAATTCAGGCTTTGGGTAGGAGGATAATTATTCGTTGATGCTGAGTAATAGTTCATTTGTTTTGTGACACAATAGCAGAGTTGAACAACTGATATTTGGTAATCAAGTTTCTACAGCACCGAATATATGAGGGTAGTGTGGACACTAAGAAACCATTTGGTTTTACTGACCACGTGCACAGCATCATTATTATTCATCCAGCAAGAAACACAATCTTGATGTTTACCCAAACCCAAAGTTATAAAAAGAAGTGATGACATCTCATGCCATACCAGAGCTGGATGACGACGTCTTCACAGTGGGATTTTATTAACAAGCTTTTGTCAGGAATGCGGTGGGGTCAAAGACAATTTGTTCCTTGATGTATGGCAGGGCAGTTATTTGATTGTCCAAGTTAAACTGCTATATTAAAGTTTGGTTATGCTGTTTCCCATATGATGTTATTTGGTTATAATTTGAGTAAAACTAGAAAGATTTTAGGTACAAAAAGATTCCTGAATTTGAACCAGACCTCCCGAATTTGGAATATCAATCTCCTGAAATCGGCGCTCATGAGGAAAACATGTCCGCCTGGAGATGCTCTCAAGCTGAGTTTTAGTGGCACAAACGACAAGCTATTAGAAACAAGCCTTGAGGTCCCCAGAGGGTGAATTTAGTGATGCTACCCCGCATAGTGGGCTAGCATCACCAAATTCACCCTCTGGGAACCTCATTCTGCTGAGGTGTAAGCAGAATGAGGTCCCCAGAGGGTGAATTTGGTGATGCTAGCCCGCGATGCGGGTAGCATCACTAAATTCACCCTCTGGGGACCTCATTCTGCAAATGACAGACACGCTATTTCAAGGCTTGATTAGAAAACAATTTTAGCACCCTGATTTTCTTTCCAAACAATAGGCTATATATTAATTTTCTATCGTTCTCATTTCAGACAGAGGATACTCCTTACTCAAATACAATGATCATTAATTATCCAGTCCCCCGGGAGTACACACCAAACCTCAGTGGACGAACAACTGTTAAGCAAGGCAAGTATGCTTTTGATGATCATATATTACGATCCAGTCTGTTTTTGATGGTGATCACAGTTGTGTAAAGAAATTTATGCTGAAACCTTTTATGACTGGAGCTTCCTGAAATTTCGCAAAAACCCTGTGCCAATGCATTCTCTTAAATATACTAGTCTTCCATAGGGAGCCTCGCATATATAAGAGAATGCATTGGCCTAATAATATTTACCTTGACCTTGTAAGCCAATTCATTCTCTTATATGGGAGCCTCGCATATATCAGAGAATACACTGGCACAGGATCTTTAATGCTGCACCAGCATCATGATAGGGTTAAACATACTCTGAATCATGCTAAAACTTTAGTGTTAAAATCAAATAGTGAGGTTCAGTATCTAGCCTACTGAAAGGTTGATACAGAGCTTGTCAAAATATTGCTATTTTCAGTCGATAATGAGATGTTTTTCTTCTTCAGAACTGGATATCATCAAGTTTTTGAACAAACAGAAAAAGCCAACAAATTTACCATCATGGTTGAGCGAATGCCGAACGCAGTTCATCAAATTGCTCAAGAACATGCCTGAGCAAGTGAAGGGAGCGGGTATGGAAAACAAAAAAGTTATTTGAGGCTCGGACACCGCTGTATTGGACGATTTATTTTCGATTTTTTAAATTATGACCAAAACAAAGTGATTTTTTTTTTACAAAATTATTTTGGTATATTTTTCCAACATGTCCACTTACATATTGAGTATTAATTGCAAAATACATGTATTTAACATAATCTGTGTAATGTACGAAGATTGACTATATCATGCATACGTATAGTAACATAGAACATGAAGTAGATGACTACATTGAAGAAACTCATGAGCTGATCATCATAGTCCGGTGCACAGGTACTAGTACCTGGAATAAACTGACCCCACTGTACTTTTGGGAGTGGGTTCATTTTGTTCCAGATATCCAGGTACCTGTTGTCTGGTGTACTTATTGTAACTCCAGAACAATCGAAAAGCACTGGAGGAAATTTAGGACCACATGTTATGATGGAGAGGTGTCAATTTATAGACAACAATAACAATTGTGAATAGTCAGGGGCAATATAATATTATAGGTAATCCCTATGTCATATAATGGTTGTACAATGTTATTTTTATATCAGATTAAATGAGTGTATATGCATAACAAAGTTCCCTCTAAATTTTCTGAATATTACTAGACAAGTGAAGGTATCATAATCCATGCTTAACCCTTTACCCAACAGAAGGGCCCTGTGCCAATGCATTCTCTTATATATGCGAGTCGACCATAGGTCGCCTCGCATATATAAGAGAATGCATTGGCTTAACACATTAAAAATTATAAAATTGTTAAAGAATGTAAGAAAAAATGGTAAAAAGTGTTAAAAAAAGATTTTTTTTAGGCCAATGCATTCTCTTATATATGCGAGGCGACCTATGGTCGACTCGCATATATAAGAGAATGCATTGGCACAGGGCATAACTGTAACTATCACAATGTGGTCAAGGAGCCGGTTCCAATGATATCCATATTTGTATGGTTCTATTGAGACAGACCGAAGATATTTTAGACTGTTGAATCTTTATTTGGCCGGTTATGGTCGGTTTGTTGGGTAAAGGGTTAATATGTGCCAACAAAAAAGAAAAGAAAAATAAAGTCCTCCCTCCCTCATTGATTCAGATAAAAGATTGTCTGAGACTCAAATCATGTTATTTGTTTGGCCTAAACAATTATCATAGCAAAGGGAGCAGGTTTGCAAGAAAACATTAGAACTAAATTAATCCCTTCTTGCCATGGATTATTATTCTGCGACACATGGTATCATTAATAGTAATATATGCTGGAAATATATGCATATTTTAAAACTTTAACAAAAAATTTATTGTGAAGTCAGTTTTAAAATCTGTTTTTTTATTTATCTATACATTTACATCGTTACTTTTATATAAATGTTTTTAATTATTGGTGTCAAATGTCTAATAAAGTTGCATCAATTAATAATGGAGTGATTCTTGTTAATGGCAGCATCATGTTTCGGTGCTGACACAATTTTCCATAAATCAAACTAAAGGGTCAGTCCAATACATGTTGGGTTGGAGAGGTTTTACTATACCCGAGCTCTCATGTGCTAATTCCATGGTATATAAACTGATATTCGTTTAAGATAATTTCTGCGGATAAAATTCTGATGGCTGACGACTGATACTATTTGTATATATTTGTGTCTTTTCCAGTAATGCAGCAGGTTCTAGACGACACTATTAAGATTATGAGCCAAATGAATGAGGAAGCACCGTTTCCCCTTCTTCAATACTCAGGTAGAGAAGGTAACATCACTAATGCTTTATTAATCCTGCCGTGGTTTGATTCACTCTGCTAATAACTGTTTTCTGCTATGAGAAGGTTTAAAGATATGGATCGTCTTCATGATCGGAATTGCTGTTAAAAAGTCACATCCGTTAAAACCGCCATAAACATAAAGAATATTATAAATATCGCATAAATAGCATGTTATAGTCAAGATTGTTCGCCTTGTTAGTAAACAAAAGCCATGTTATGATACAGTACAGTGCATAAAGTGTGTGTGATACGCAAAAGACTCAACACCGGGGAGACCCCACTATAAGTGAACTTTGGTTAAAATTTACACATATTGTTTACACCATACCGATATAGTGCTCGCTAATCCTCGCCACTCAAGATTTCGGTGTTGAATGGGTCACTGTGAATCACCTCTCCCAAAAAAAGTGGCATGCTGTTTAGTGTTTTGCTTATCGCACAAATGCTTGGTTCACGCAAAGTGTGTTTTGTGGTAATATCGCTTCATACTATCATTATTCTATACTATTTAGTATATTCTTTAGGAAATTCATAGTTGGTCACTTTTATTTCTAAATTATAGTCTACAACCAAGGTCATCCGTGACTTCAGGATTATTATAACCTACAACCAAGGTCATCCGTGACTTCACGATTATTATAACCTACAACCAAGGTCATCCGTGACTTTAGGATTGTAGCATACATTATAACCTACAACCAAGGCCATCCGTGACTTTAGGATTGTAGCATACATTATAACCTACAACCAAGGCCATCCGTGACTTCAGGATTGTAGCATACATTATAACCTACAACCAACGTCATCCGTGACTTCACGATTGTATCATACATTATAACCTACAACCAAGGTCATCCGTGACTTCAGGATTGCAGCATACATTATAACCTACAACCAAGGTCATCCGTGACTTCACGATTATTATAACCTACAACCAAGGCCATCCATGACTTCACGATTATTATAACCTACAACCAAGGTCATCCGTGACTTCACGATTATTATAACCTACAACCAAGGTCATCCGTCACTCCAGGATTATTATAACCTACAACCAAGGCCATCCGTCACTTCACGATTATTATAACCTACAACCAAGGTCATCCGTGACTTCAGGATTATTATAACCTACAACCAAGGTCATCCGTGACTTCACGATTATTATAACCTACAACCAAGGCCATCCATGACTTCACGATTATTATAACCTACAACCAAGGTCATCCGTGACTTCACGATTATTATAACCTACAACCAAGGTCATCCGTCACTCCAGGATTATTATAACCTACAATCAAGGTCATCCGTCACTTCACGATTATTATAACCTACAACCAAGGTCATCCGTGACTTCAGGATTCTATCATACATTGTAACCTACAACCAAGGCCATCCGTGACTTCACGATTGTAGCATACATTATAACCTACAACCAAGGTCATCCGTGACTTCAGGATTGTATCATACATTATAACCTACAACCAAGGCCATCCGTGACTTCACGATTGTAGCATACATTGTAACCTACAACCAAGGCCATCCATGACTTCACGATTGTAGCATACATTATAACCTACAACCAAGGCCATCCATGACTTCAGGATTGTATCATACATTGTAACCTACAACCAAGGCCATCCGTCACTTCACGATTGTAGCATACATTGTAACCTACAACCAAGGCCATCCATGACTTCAGGATTATTATAACCTACAACCAAGCCCATCCGTGACTTCACGATTATTATAACCTACAACCAAGGTCATCCGTGACTTCACGATTATTATAACCTACAACCAAGGTCATCCGTGACTTCACGATTATTATAACCTACAACCAAGGTCATTCGTGACTTCACGATTATTATAACCTACAACCAAGGTCATCCGTGACTTCACGATTATTATAACCTACAACCAAGGTCATCCGTGACTTCACGATTATTATAACCTACAACCAAGGTCATCCGTGACTTCACGATTATTATAACCTACAACCAAGGTCATCCGTGACTTCACGATTATTATAACCTACAACCAAGGTCATCCGTGACTTCACTATTATTATAACCTACAACCAAGGTCATCCGTGACTTCACGATTGTAGCATACATTATAACCTACAACCAAGGCCATCCGTGACTTCACGATTGTAGCATACATTATAACCTACAACCAAGGCCATCCGTGACTTCAGGATTGTATCATACATTATAACCTACAACCAAGGCCATCCGTGACTTCAGGATTGTATCATACATTATAACCTACAACCAAGGCCATCCGTCACTTCACGATTGTAGCATACATTGTAACCTACAACCAAGGCCATCCATGACTTCACGATTGTAGCATACATTATAACCTACAACCAAGGCCATCTGTGACTTCAGGATTGTATCATACATTATAACCTACAACCAAGGCCATCCGTCACTTCACGATTGTATCATACATTATAACCTACAACCAAGGCCATCCATGACTTCACGATTGTATCATACATTATAACCTACAACCAAGGCCATCCGTGACTTCAGGATTGTAGCATACATTATAACCTACAACCAAGGCCATCCGTGACTTCAGGATTGTATCATACATTATAACCTACAACCAAGGTCATCCGTGACTTCAGGATTGTAGCATACATTATAACCTACAACCAAGGCCATCCATGACTTCAGGATCGCAGCATACATTATAACCTACAACCAAGGCCATCCGTGACTTCAGGATTATTATAACCTACAACCAAGGTCATCCGTGACTTCACGATTGTAGCATACATTATAACCTACAACCAAGGTCATCCGTGACTTCATGATTGTAGCATACATTATAACCTACAACCAAGGCCATCCGTGACTTCACGATTGTAGCATACATTATAACCTACAACCAAGGCCGTCCATGACTTCACGATTGTATCATACATTATAACCTACAACCAAGGTCATCCGTGACTTCACGATTGTATCATACATTATAACCTACAACCAAGGCCATCCGTGACTTCAGGATTGTATCATACATTATAACCTACAACCAAGGCCATCCGTGACTTCAGGATTGTAGCATACATTATGACCTACAACCAAGGCCATCCGTGACTACAGGATTGTATCATACATTATAACCTACAACCAAGGTCATCCGTGACTTCAGGATTGTAGCATACATTATAACCTACAACCAAGGCCATCCGTGACTTCAGGATTGTATCATACATTATAACCTACAACCAAGGCCATCCATGACTTCAGGATTGCAGCATACATTATAACTTACAACCAAGGCCATCCGTGACTTCACGATTGTATCATACATTATAACCTACAACCAAGGTCATCCGTGACTTCACGATTGTATCATACATTATAACCTACAACCAAGGCCATCCGTGACTTCAGGATTGTATCATACATTATAACCTACAACCAAGGCCATCCGTGACTTCAGGATTGTAGCATACATTATGACCTACAACCAAGGCCATCCGTGACTACAGGATTGTATCATACATTATAACCTACAACCAAGGTCATCCGTGACTTCAGGATTGTAGCATACATTATAACCTACAACCAAGGCCATCCGTGACTTCAGGATTGTATCATACATTATAACCTACAACCAAGGCCATCCATGACTTCAGGATTGTATCATACATTATAACCTACAACCAAGGCCATCCGTGACTTCACGATTATTATAACCTACAACCAAGGTCATCCGTGACTTCACGATTGTAGCATACATTATAACCTACAACCAAGGCCATCCGTGACTTCAGGATTGTAGCATACATTATAACCTACAACCAAGGCCATCCGTGACTTCAGGATTGTATCATACATTATAACCTACAACCAAGGCCATCCATGACTTCAGGATTGCAGCATACATTATAACTTACAACCAAGGCCATCCGTGACTTCATGATTGCAGCATACATTATAACTTACAACCAAGGCCATCCGTGACTTCATGATTGCAGCATACATTATAACTTACAACCAAGGCCATCCGTGACTTCATGATTGCAGCATACATTATAACCTACAACCAAGGCCATCCGTGACTTCAGGATTGTATCATACATTATAACCTACAACCAAGGCCATCCGTGTCTTCAGGATTATTATAACCTACAACCAAGGCCATCCGTGACTTCACGATTGCAGCATACATTATAACTTACAACCAAGGCCATCCGTGACTTCATGATTGCAGCATACATTATAACTTACAACCAAGGCCATCCGTGACTTCATGATTGCAGCATACATTATAACCTACAACCAAGGCCATCCGTGACTTCAGGATTGTATCATACATTATAACCTACAACCAAGGCCATCCATGACTTCAGGATTGTATCATACATTATAACCTACAACCAAGGCCATCCGTGACTTCACGATTATTATAACCTACAACCAAGGTCATCCGTGACTTCACGATTGTAGCATACATTATAACCTACAACCAAGGCCATCCGTGACTTCAGGATTGTAGCATACATTATAACCTACAACCAAGGCCATCCGTGACTTCAGGATTGTATCATACATTATAACCTACAACCAAGGCCATCCGTGACTTCAGGATTGCAGCATACATTATAACTTACAACCAAGGCCATCCGTGACTTCATGATTGCAGCATACATTATAACTTACAACCAAGGCCATCCGTGACTTCATGATTGCAGCATACATTATAACTTACAACCAAGGCCATCCGTGACTTCATGATTGCAGCATACATTATAACCTACAACCAAGGCCATCCGTGACTTCAGGATTGTATCATACATTATAACCTACAACCAAGGCCATCCGTGTCTTCAGGATTATTATAACCTACAACCAAGGCCATCCGTGACTTCACGATTGCAGCATACATTATAACTTACAACCAAGGCCATCCGTGACTTCATGATTGCAGCATACATTATAACTTACAACCAAGGCCATCAGTGACTTCATGATTGCAGCATACATTATAACTTACAACCAAGGCCATCTGTGACTTCATGATTGCAGCATACATTATAACTTACAACCAAGGCCATCCGTGACTTCACGATTGCAGCATACATTATAACTTACAACCAAGGCCATCCGTGACTTCAGGATTGTATCATACATTATAACCTACAACCAAGGCCATCCGTCACTTCACGATTGTATCATACATTATAACCTACAACCAAGGCCATCCGTGACTTCAGGATTGTATCATACATTATAACTTACAACCAAGGCCATCCGTGACTTCATGATTGCAGCATACATTATAACTTACAACCAAGGCCATCCGTGACTTCAGGATTGTATCATACATTATAACTTACAACCAAGGCCATCCGTGACTTCATGATTGCAGCATACATTATAACTTACAACCAAGGCCATCCGTGACTTCACGATTGCAGCATACATTATAACTTACAACCAAGGCCATCCGTGACTTCAGGATTGTATCATACATTATAACCTACAACCAAGGCCATCCGTCACTTCACGATTGTATCATACATTATAACTTACAACCAAGGCCATCCGTGAATTCACGATTGTATCATACATTATAACCTACAACCAAGGCCATCCGTGACTTCAGGATTGTATCATACATTATAACCTACAACCAAGGCCATCCGTGACTTCAGGTTTGTATCATACATTATAACTTACAACCAAGGTCATCCGTGACTTCAGGATTACAGCTTACATTATGACCCAGCTTGTATTTCTTCATTTTCTAGTCAAATATTTTGAAGCATGTATGAAATACTGTGTACCTGTGTACCTGGTCACTAATTTTAGCAGAGTTATTGCCCTTTTTACTTAGAAATCTTTAACAGAGTATGATGGTTTTGACTACTATACCATAATTTATCAGTATTTTTCTAACATTCAAACAAAGACTAAACAATTTGAAAATGAGTCCATCTGAAATTTTGAGATTGATGGATGATATTGCCTTTATTACTTCGTAGTTTTGCCCTATACATTAATATGTCATTTGTAGTTCAAGGTTACACATTGTTGTAGTTCAAGGTTACGCATTGAGATCATAATAGTCCCATCCAAATTGTCCATGAAGCTGAATATTACAAAAATTTTATTTCCAGTTTTCTTGATACATAACCCTTTCAGTGCCAGGAGCCGATTTCATCTGCCCTAATTTACGGTCTGTAGAGTCCTAAACAAAATTTAAAAAATTGTTTTGTTTTTTTTTAGATTTTTTTTTTTTGGGGGTTGAATTTTTTTTGGGTATGCTTAAGCATGTTATAGCGAATTTAAAAACAAACTGGATAAAACCTTAGGGGCATGTTATAACTAAAAACTATCACCAAGTATTCATAGTAATAATTTTGATGCTCATGAAAAACGTAACATTCCCTGGCACTAAACCTACAAAATAAGTCTGTTAAAGATTATAAGAAAAAATTATTAAAATTGTAAAAAATAAGAACAAATGATGAAAAATTGTTAGGCCAATGCATTCTCTTATATATGCGAGACGACCTATGGTCGACTCGCATATATAAGAGAATGCATTGGCACAGGGTATATGGGTTGATATAAAAATCGGACCTGACACTCAAAGGGTTAACACTTCCATGACTGGAGATTGCTGAAATTTTGTGAAAACCCTGTGCCATATTATGAGAATGCTTGGCCTAACAATAGTTACCTTGACCTAGTCAGCCAGTGCATCCCATAAATAATTGCATATATAAGAGAATACACTGGCACAGGATCTTTAATACTGCACCAGCACAGCTCCTGTCATGAAAGGGGTTAAAGTTGAATGTGAATTTATGTGTGAGTCACTTTACTCAGGCTGGGACAGAACCCCCCCCCCCCCCGCCATGGCCTCTTCTCTGGGTTATTGCAGGCACCTACAATTAGAATATTTTCAAGCCCTCAAATAGTGTGTCTGACATTTACAAAACAAGGTTCCCAGAGGGTGGATATAGTGATGCTATCCCACATAGCGGGCTAGTATCACCAAATTCACCCTCTGGGAACCTCATTCTGCTTAGGCCTCAACTGCTATAGAAGACAAAGGATCAGATTGAATTTCCCGAGTTGAAGTTGGTGATGTTCACCCAGTCACCTCGATTATGCATTTTATTTTCTGCAAATTAGGGGATACAGAAACTTCCCAAAAGGGAAAATGTAACTAAAAAAATGTTTATTTAAGACTATAGCTACGTCCCAGAAGTTTAAGCCTAAGCAGAATGAGGTCTCCAGATTATAAATTTGGTGATGCTAACCCGCTGTGTGTGATAACATCACTAAATTCACCCTCTGGGGACCTCCTTCTGAAAATATCAGACACACTATTTGCAGGCTTATTTATCAAGCTCTGTTCTTGTCTATTACAGGTACAGACAGCGCTTTAAAGAATTTCAAGCTTTCTCCTCTACAGAATCTTGGTATCAAGATGGCCGTCAGGTTTGTTTCATTCATGATAATTTTAGATTGGTAACAAACTTTTAAAAACAAATTTGGCTTCTAATAAGTGTGTAACCCTTTCATGAAGGGAGCTGTGCTGGTGCAGAATTAATAATTCTGTGCCAGTGCATTCTCTTATATATGTGAGTCTCCCATAGGGAGCATCGCATATATAAGAGAATGCACTGGCTTACAATGCCAAGGTAAATATTGTTAGGCCAATGTATTCTGTTATAAATGCGAAGCTATGGAGACTCGCATATATAAGAGAATTCTTGGCACCGAGTTTTCGCAAAATTTCGGGAAGCTCCCGTCATGGAAGAGTTAAACTACCCTTATGGAGCCCCACACAGACGTGAGCAGACGACACTCAGCAATACAAGCTGCCACCTGTATGGGGCTCCCTACAGGAAGCTCCAGTCATGGAAGGGTTAAATTGGGTTCAGATGAAATTTGCCAGAATTATGGGCCTTAGTCGAATTATAAAATGTGTTGTCATGGTTTCATGAACATCATACTCCAGTCAGGATTGTTTGATCATCACAAAACGAAGAATCTGAATTGACTTAATAATTAGGTCACGTCTGAATTCAGCTTTATCAGATAACACTGGGTTCCAGATTGTCGTCCTAGATATTGTAAATCTTGTATAACTGAATAGTAAATGTCAAACATAAGGCTAAATTAGGGCACAATACTGTAGGTGGATTGACGGTAACATTGTGTGACATTGACGGCTTGGATCTTATGTTCAACTGATATCACGATGCGATGAGGTTGAACATAGGATCCAAGCGATCAATGTTACTCCATGTTACCCGTCAATCAACCACAATAATGTATATGTTCTGCCGACAGTCCTGGTCATTCATAACGATTGGACATTTATTCCTGTTTATTCGGGAAAAAATATTGTCAGCACATAATGTCAAAATTTCCTATAGGCCTCTCCATAACATTCAATGTAGATGACATCATGAAAAAAGCATTCTGGTGATGAGAGAATATACATTGGAATGTTTGTCATGGTATCCCTTCTGTTGACGACTGGAGATGTAAACATGGGATATGTTGCGTGGCTCTCTGACCAATCAATGACGTTTCATACTGAGGGCAGAACATTTGCTATTTTTTCCCATTTGGCTAGCTTGTGGCTAATTAACCCTTTCAGTGCCAAGTCCGATTTTTGTATCAACCCATATTTCCTTGATCAATTTTCAAATTTATTGATTATAATAATGTGATACATTGATGGAAAGAGCTCTTAAAGCTCTTTCCATCAATGTATCACATTATTATAATCAATAAATTTGAAAAATGATCAAGGAAATATGGGTTGATACAAAAATCGGACTTGGCACTGAAGGGGTTAATCAAAATGTTCACTACATCCATGATTAAATCTTTACCAATCTGAGGATCTTTGAAATTGTATGACACACCAGGGATCGATCAGCCTAGTGGGCGACTTGGGAGATATTTTCTCTTTAAATTGTGCCACTTCTTCCTATTTTTGTCCGAGGGAGATGTAACTTCTCTCTCATATACCAGTTTACATATGTTCCAACAGCACATTTTAAGTATATTTCCTGATTATAATTGTGTAATTACTGATTTTATTGGCTTTATAAATAGACTTTTGTATTGCATAAACATTATTGAATCATAGAAAGGTGATGTTGGGGTTAACACTGAACTTCAGCCATTATGACTTCTCTCTGATAACAGCCCTCTTCTCCCTAATAAGCCAATAGGGAGAAGTGACTTCTCCCAATCTGAAACCTCTGGGCTGGTCCCTGGTCGTCTGCTCACGTCTGTGAGGGGCTCCATAAGGGTAGCTTAAATTACCCATAATTCTGCTTTGGTTAAGAGGTTGATTACTTAGGGCATTACTGTACATCCATGATTAGATCTTTACCAATCTGAGGATCTTTGATATTGTATGACCACAGTAAGTGTGGACCATACCAGAGATATTGACTACTTTTTGTCTTTTCCAGGTATGGAATACATCTCAAAGTAATAAACAGTTCATCGGAGGCTACAGATGACTTGACTAAATTACTCAAACAGACCACATTCTTCCTACAACAACAGAAGAAAAGCAACAAAACCTGTATCCATTTATAAAGATTCTTCTGGCAACAGAAATTTAATAGCCTGGTTTATGAACCCCCTTTCTACAATTTTTTCCCCTATATTGTAAAAAAATATCTTTTTTATGTGATTGGTTTATGTTGACTCTGATTAAAATATGAAGCATGTGGTCACAGTGGTGAAGAAAATATTATATGGCAGAGTCTCTTTTTTGTTTTCACATTCTATTGTTTTGCTGTTTTATTGGAAGAAATACCTTAATTTACTTTATAATTTGAATAAAACTTATGTGTTGCGGTTTTGCTGCATAATTTTCCGCAGAAAATAATTTCCTGGGACTATAGAAATCACCATTGTCCATCAGGGCATACTATGGGAGATTTTACTTAAGAGAATACATTGGCACAGGGTTTTGACAAAAATTCAGGAAGCTCCGGTCATGAAAGTGTTAATTAACATATTTTATATCCACCAATCCAGATTGTTTTCTTAACAAGTAATTTAGCTTCTAAGGATGCCGATTATCCAGGATTTGACTGGTTCACAGCTACGGTGTTCTTGATGTTTAACGGGAACCTGGATAAATCATGGGATTTCCTGTATAACTTCTCATCATTGGCATCGTCAGGATATCTATGGTTGCCAAGGTTACATTATTCAGTGAGCACAATTTGGTTATAATTTAACTTTTGACTTTCTGTAAATGCTGAAATGGTTTTGAACAATTGGTATTTTCAACAAATTTACTAATTTCTGCTTTGCTTGGAGCTTCACGATATTGACTCAAGTTATACCGAATAACCCTTTACCCAACAGAACGGCCCTGTGCCAATGCATTCTCTTATATATGCGAGTCGACCATAGGTCGCCTCGCATATATAAGAGAATGCATTGGCTTAACACATTAAAAATTATAAAATTGTTAAAGAATGTTAGGCCAATGCATTCTCTTATATATGCGAGGCGACCTATGGTCGACTCGCATATATAAGAGATTGCATTGGCACAGGGCATAACTGTAACTATCACAATGTGGTTAAGGAGCCGGTTCCAATGATATCCATATTTGTATGGTTCTATTGAGACAGACCGAAGATATTTTAGGCTGTTGAAGCTGGTTTTGGCCGTTTTGTTGGGTAAAGGGTTAATGTCGCTCTCGGCATATTACGTTTCTCACACTGAACTGGGTGTCAGCAAACCCACGATGGCGCAATGTGTCGACACCACATATAAACATTCAATGAGGTCTGATCGCGAATCAATGGGTTGTGATGACAGACCAATATGGCTTTGATGTGCACACAATACAATTGTTTTCTTAGTTACGCCAATCAGCAACATGAATAAAGGTGTTGAGACTATCCAATTACTGATACAACACTTTGCAGTAAAAAAAAAATGCCGGCAGCATCTGATCTGAAACATCTGTCTCTTTGTCTCTTTATGTATAGGAAGACATTTCATACTTGGGTTCATATATTTTATCTGTTTTAAATTTAAAAAGCAGAAATAGAAGAGGTTCATTTCAAACAAAAGAATGAAACTTTTAAAATCGACCTTTTGTTTGCCAAAGTTGGTTCACAGGCGGGTATCTGCAGATGGTGATAGCCCGAAAACATGAACAAATATCAACTGGTTTTGTTGATATTCGGTATATGTGACTTGCTTAACAATGTCTTTATCAAGTTCGAAAACTGACCAGGTCGCCCTACTTTGGGTGAAGTTACAACCCTTAATTAGTTCACTTTTGTAAATTTTAATCGTGATAGCACAATAATATTGGGGGGTGGGTCTCGGGGAATATTTGGTATGTCAGACTGCCTCAACCCCCAATGTATGATAGCCAGTTACAATTAATACATTTTCATTCCAAGCCCATGTTTTGCATAGCTACCGCAACTCGACCCCTGCATATCTGTTACGATTCTTGTTATTAGAAGAATGAATACAAGCATTAGGTTCCTGTTTTCAGATACACCTGCCTGCATCATTGATGTCGAGTGGAATTCACCCCGTCTTCTCGAGCACGGCCCATAACGTAGAGTTCATCTTACAGATAGAGCTGCCCCTAGTGTTTTCTGCATTTAAAATGTCAGGGTTCACCCCTGCACAGGTAAGTCTTTATAAAGAACAGCATCACTACATTCACCCTCTGGGGACCTCATTCTGCTTAGGCCTCATAATCTGGGAAGTATATTTAGTCTCAAATTAACATTGATTTACTTACTTTTTGCCTTTTGTCAAGCCTGCAAATAATGTGTCCGTCATTTGCCAAATGAGGTCCCAATTTTATTGTACATGTATGTATTATACCAGTAAATTGAAATAAAATCTGTATTAATTGATAGAAGCATTTCCAGACAGGGGTCTTTGATTCATATTTATTGTTTTATACCCAGGAAACTATATAAAACTTGTTATAGGAAGAGATAGATCACCTTTGAGTCCAAGTATGTTTAAATATACAATAAGAAGGAAGAGATATCCCATCCTCATGGATGGATTTTTACCCACTTGTAGGCATGCTTTGAAATAGTGTGTCTGACATTTGAAGTGATCTAGCATCACTAAATTCACTCTCTGGGGACCTTATTCTGCTTAGGCCTCAACTGCTATGGGAGACCTCATCTTCTGAGAAGTATCTATAGTCTCAAATTAACATTGATTTTAGTTACTTATTCTGTATCCCATAATTTGCAGAAGATAAAATGCATAATCGATGTGAATAATTGGGGAACTTCAATATGATACCAGGTATCCCATAGCAGTTATGTCAAAGCAGAATGAGGACCCATTGGGTTAATTTAGTTTTGCTAGCCCTCAGCTCCCGTCATGAAAGGGACAATTAGCCTGGATAACCCATTTTCCTCAATATATAAATTATACCTGTTCTTTATATATTCCAGATCTGCGTGCATTGGTTGAAACAGTGTTTCTGGAATTACCTAGATTGGGCTGATATCTGCCACTACGTGTGTCTGTGCATATTGATGGGCGTCGACTATCAGGTCTACATCTGTGTAGCTGTACTCAAGCATTTACAATACAAACTCATGCAGCACATGCAAACTCACGATCTCATTCTGTTTCTCAAGGTAAAAATAGGCCCACTATATGGGTCAATGTGCAATGATATATTAACCCTTCCATGACTGGAGCTTCCAGGAGTTTTGCGAAAACCCTGTGACAATGCGTTCTCTTTTATATGTGAGTCTCCCATAGGGAGCATCGCATATATAAGAGAATACATTGGCCTAACATTCTTTACGTTGACCTTGTAAGCCAGTGTATTCTCTTATATATATGAGGCTCCCTATGGGAGACTCGCATATAATAAGAGAATGCACTGGCACATGATCTTTATTGCTTCACCAGCGCAGCTCCCGTCATGATAGGGTTAAAACTCTTATAGTTAGGGCTCATACGGGTGCTTGAAAATCTTGAAAGTGCTTGAATTTAACATAACTCTTTCCAGACCTGGAAACCCTAGAAAAAAAAATATTTTTTTTAGTAGGATCCTTGTCAAGTGCTTGAATAATAGCACTGGGAAGTTAAATTTCCATACATGGCTGTTTATTTTACTAAGACTAACAAATGATATTAAAATATATGAAAGGGGTTATATGCATTTTAAAATGAATAAAACCCCTTTCACTCGTAATTACAATAACTTCTGTAAAAACTATCAAGCTCATCCAGTTCACGAATTCCAAATAGCAGTTATCTGAAAATCTCAAGCGATGATATGTGACCCGCCATATCAAATCCAGTCGTAAGTCGGGATTTTTTTACCCTGTGCCAATGCATTCTCTTATATATGCGAGTCGACCATAGTTCGCCTCGCATATATAAGAGAATGCATTGGCCTAACAATTTTTTATCATTTTTTTTAAATAAATGTTTCTTACAATTTTTAGGACATAAAATAAAAAACATCCATTTCCCTACAGGGGCAGGGAGCCCCACACATATATAGAAGCATATAGAAGAGTGTCATCTGCTCATGTTTGTCTGGGGCTCTGTATGGGTGAAATTATAAAATTGTTAAAGAATACAAGAAAATATTATTAAAATTGTAAAAAATTGTTAGGCCAATGCATTCTCTTATATATGCGAGGCGACCTATGGTCGACTCGCATATATAAGAGAATGCATTGGCACAGGGTAAAAAAAATCCCAACTTACGACTGGATTTGATATGGCGGGTCACATTTAGAGATTAGATTTTGTGACGTAGGTTCCTGAATGAGTGAACCGATGGTTTAGAGATTACATTAGTGATATAGGTTCCTGAACATCTGAAGCGACGGTTTAGAGAGTACATTAGTGACGTAGGTTCCTGAACATTTAAAGCGACGGTTTAGAGATTACATTAGTGACATAGGTTCCTGAACATCTGAAGCGATGGTTTAGAGAATACATTAGTGATATAGGTTCATGAATATCTGAAGCGATGGTTTAGAGATTAGATTAGTGACATAGGTTCCTGGCCCTGAATGTCTGAAGCGATGGTTTAGAGAGTAGATTAGTGATGTAGGTTCCTTCCCCTTCAACATTTAAAGCGATGGTTTATAGATTACATTAGTGAAGTAGGTTCCTGAACATCTGAAGCGACGGTTTATAGATTACATTAGTGATATAGGTTCCTGAACATCTGAAGCGACGGTTTAGAGATGACATTAGATATGTAGGTTCCTGAACATCTGAAGCGACGGTTTAGAGATTACATTAGTGACGTAGGTTCCTGCCCCTGAATAAATTGTGTTCCAAAGGACAAAAATAACATGTTCATATCGATTCTTTCAGGAGGAGCCTCTGAGAGGATTTCATGTGTCCGACAACATTCCTTATATGAAGGAATTGGAAACGAAGTTCAGGAAGATTGTTCTTAGTGATATGACAAATATATCACGGCCCTGAAGATTCTCAAATATATCACGGCCCTGAAGATTCTCAAATATATCATGGCCCTGAAGATTCTCAAATATATCACGGCCCTGAAGATTCTATGTCAAGAATTTATGTGATAAGGTGCTGCAGCCCTGGCTAGTGTCGGCTATCGGCTGAGCTGAGGCAGAAATTTTGCGAAAACCCTGTGCCAATACATTCTCTTATATATAGGGAGCCTTGGATATACAAGAGAATACATTGGCTTAACAATATTTACCTTCACCTTGTAAGCCAATAAATTCTCTTATATATGTGAGGCTCCTTATGGGAGACTCGCATATATAAGAGAATGCTCTGGCACAGGATCTTTAATAATGCACTAGCACAGCTCCCATCATGAACCTCATGAAAGGGTTAACAGGGCTATTGCTGAATTGTTCACTCACGACCATTATCTTATGAGAAAGATAACCAGGTTTCCAAAATTGTGCTAAAGGTACCCAGGTTGGGAAAAAATTGTGAAGTTTTATGAAGTCCTTTCAGTTTCATAATTTTAAATTTTGGAAGGTCAAAGCGAAGACCAAGTATAATAGTAGATTTTTCATAGTATTTAATTTAGCCATTAGATCATCCTCATTGACTTGACAATTGGTAAAGTAAACATTATCACATGCAGCAATTTTTATAACAACTATGAACATTTAGTTACTAATTGATAGCCTGGGTACCTTTTTCCAAATTTTCCTCAATCACACTGGAACGATATTAAAAAAAATATTGTGTCTACAATAAAACGTACAGAAGTACACAATAATTCCCTTACAAAAAGTTCCAGAAGAAACCTAAATTATATTTAACCTTTCATGACAGAGGTGCGCTGGTGCAGCATTAAAGATCCGGTGCCAGTGCATTCTCCTATATATGCGAGTCTGCCATAGGTAGCCTCGCATATATAAGAGAATGAACTGGCTTACAAGGTCAAGGTGGGAGACGCGCAGATATAAGAGAATGTATTGGCACAGGGTTTTCGCAAAATTTCAGGAAGCTCCAGTCATGCAAGGGTTAAATTAGTGTGTCTCATATTTGCAGAATGAGGTCCCCAGAGGGTGAATTTAGTTAAATTATATTTACATATTAACCCTTTCTGTACTGAATGGATTCTCCCATTCAGTTATAAAAGTATATATTGGAATGGTCTATTATTCATTTGGAGGCATGTTCTGGCACAGGGTTTTCGCAAAATTTCAGGAAGTTTCAGTCATGTTAGGGTTAACATTTGATATGACGTCTTGTGTTTTTCTAGGTATCTAGTAGTCATGATCCGAGATTTTGGGAAACCAAGTTGGGTTTCCTTGGGTACTAATCACCCTGTGCTAATTATATACCTTTGTCACAATATTAGGAACTTGGGTACCGATCGCCCTGTGCTAATTATGTACCTTTATCACAATATTAGGAACTTGGGTACCTTTTTGACAGCAAACAGATGAGCTCGGTTAATTCAGCCTTATTACAGGACTAATCTTGTCATTGATGAGATTGATCATAAAGCTCAAAACTGACACTTGGGTTCCCATCACTGGAACAAATAGTGTATAATGAACACATTGGGCACCTCAATTATGCAATTTATCTTCTGCAAATTAGAGGATCTAGAATCTGAACAAAAGGGAAAAAGTAACTAAAAACAATGTTAATATGAGACTATAGATACTTCCCAGAAGATGAGGTCTGAGAAGAATGAGGTCCCCAGAGGGTGAATTTGTGGATGATAGACCACTGTGCTTTTTCATAAGGGTATATAATATGTGACACAGAATCAGAGATAACATGTGGCAATATCTTAGTGATGTTGCCACTCTAGCCTTGAAATAGTGTCTGCACAGGCCAGCATCACTAAATTCACCGTCTGGGGACCTCATTCTCTAGCAGGATCTGGAGATGTACAGGATGAGAACTGCCACATAAATACCCATTAAGTTGACTACAGACCTACATATAAATAGTGGGTCTAATTATTTGTCATAGACTTTCTATTTCCCGAACTGCGGGATTCCTTGTCAGTTGTGCCAATCAGAACTCACTATATTGAAGGTGCACATTCCGATTCGATGGTCCCCGTATAATCATATTCCAACAACAACATTTTTAGTAATACCGATTCAGTTATCAGAATTGATTGATTGCCCATAAATAATGCTAACTACTGTCAACTTTAGTATAAAATTCCCAGAAACGTGTTATTTATCAACAAGTTGTTTGACGAAATTTGGCCTTATTGTCAACAAAAAGCCACTTGATTTTAGAGTTATCCATAGTCATTTGAAATTTGGTTTGAGACCGTCAGCTCGTCTACTTTTTACTGGGCCACTGATAAGTCTCGATGGTAATAAATAATAGATTTAAAAAATTGATATTGATGGGTGGGTTCCTTGACTTGATTCAAATATTTTTTAATTCCGAAACCAAATAAATAGTAATTGAGGGGCGCTTAATCGGATTATGCATCTTTAATAGTTAATAAAGATAAAAGTGCAAGAAATGAAATGAAGAAATGAGAAATAAAAAGTTGGTGGGAATATGATAGACTCAGTATCAGTAGATAAGGACTGGATAAAAGCAAATTACGAAAAAATATTGTGTTTTAATTTAAAGAGAAACTTATATTCAATCATGTGTGTACTCATGAGTCATCATGAGTCATTATGTGTGAATCCGTCCAGATATAAATTATTTTTGTAACTTATGTCGTTGATAAATAGTCTGTGTGCCATATATCATTTTATTTATATCATTTGTCAATATTCCTGTCACATTATTGAATTTGCACCTGATTATTGTTGCTTTTGCAAACATAAATTTGATACATTCCATCACTATACCTGCTTATTTGATTGCCCATAGCCCAACACTGTGTTATGAATGATTAGGCCATTAAATACATGTGTTCTCAGGTAATTACCCATTGGAAACTGCATGAGGGAAGGTAGTCCAAGTCTTCTCGTACTAAAACCGGCTAAGATATTGGGATGGAGGTGCCGGTCTTTAGTCCAAGACCGCTTGTATACCAATCCTATGACACGACTTATGCCCACGATCTGTGGCGGGAATTTGTGGTGTATTTTACTCGATTTACCTAGCAAATCAATACATGATGCTATATACATCGGAAAGGCTTACATCTTATGGTCATAATGGTGTATAATAATCTAACTTTAATGTTAAATTACACATAGAATATTCCGGTTGATTGACACAAACATCGATTTGTTTATCTGTTTGTTTACGTTTTAACCGAAAGCCGAAGTGGTCCGAATAAGTTCGGCATAATCCGCTGTTTGTTCTGGGAATTCTACTTTCCGTTTCTATATATAGCGCGGGTTTTCCGAACAAAAATGGCGAAAACCGATCGCCCGAAAGTCCAGTTTTCTATGTGCTTTCAGAACAATTCCCGCACTAAAAACTTAATGACATAATGGAGGATCAGAACGGTAGTTTTGTTGACAATTTTCGCAAGCAACTTGTCAAAATTGGAGCAAATTAGAACTCTTGTGTCTGACTTGCCAAGTTGCCATGCGTGTGATGTGCATTTTGACATCTGTGTTGATAAAATAATCGGAGAACCGAATCACACAGTTTCGAAATATAGTTCTTCCGTTTTAGTGGGACTTTTCAAACTTAAGGTTCATTTATTTAGTGTATTACATTTATATCTCCAATGTTTAATTAATCTATTTATTATTTTATTTATTGACACACATAATTACGATTACAATGGAGAATTCATCGTAATTTGCGTTGTTGTCCAAAATCTACGGAATATTTTCAACGGAAAATGCCGAACACAGTTCGCGAGGTCAACCGAGTTCGCATACTTTTAAAAAATTGTAAACATTGAGGTAAATGTCTCTTTTCGCATTAAATTACCGTTTTAAATTCACAACTGATGTGGGTTTCAGATAAAATAGCATGTCTTCTGCGGAAAATATCCGTTTATTGTCGCAATTGTGATATTTTATTTCATATAATTGTGGTTTTATTTGAGCGGGTCACTAACGCTTAAGTCGTGTCATAAGAATGCATGGGCCTGGAACTCGGACTAAAGACCGGCACCTCCATCCCAATATCTTAGCCGGTTTTAGTACGAGAAGACTTGGACTAGAGGGAAGGAGGCTTTTTATTTGTAATTTTTCCAAGAATTCTAAAAATTAATGAATGTATGGAGAATTATATGGTAAAAAATCCTACAATTACCCAAGCATTGTATAGAATCTATCGTCCGATACTATTTATCCATTATGTCTTCAACACAAACCTTTCTAAATTTCTAGTTATGGATAAGTTGGAGATTTAGCTTTTGAACTATTTGAAATTCTGGATAACATTGCAAATAAAAAATTTTGATATTGAGGGAGGTTCCTGACAACACAATTCTTTTGGATATGAGGGAAGTACCTGAGAACACAGTATTTTTGTTTAGTTTGGCTTATGCTTGTTATAAAGCCAGGGTTAGCATTGGACACCTTTTGCATAATGAACTACTACTGATATGATTTATGAATAGGGTTCACCATATCCGTAGTTAAGATTAGATTCAAGAAGCCAAACCTTTGCATGTACTCATCAAGTGAAGTACAAAATATTCACAGCAAATAGAACCATTGCAAGTGATGTTCCGATAATCGACCAATGAACATTGGTCGACCAATGAACATTGGTCGATAATAGCCCATCAGATAAACATCGGACCTCACAGTTGAACATCGGCTTTTGTCAAAAAATGTGACGTCACATCAGCACCTGCTGTGTCAAGGCTTTAATAAATACGTGAGACAGTGCATGGATTAGTACAGGCATGCTCAGAACTATCTTCAATAAAAGGTTGCACCACATGTGCTGGGATACCCCCATGGTGACAAATTGAAATATGGGCAGGTCGGAAACCAAATTGTGAAAGAAAAAAAAACAGAAAGTGAACATTTTCAGATATAAAACAGATAAATCTTGAATGGAAAATGTGAACAACATCAATGAACCCTCTTTTGAAAGCCCACAATGCCAAACCTTCATATCAACTTTCATCGATATCCAATTAACCCTTTACCCAACAGTCGGGATTGTTTTTACCCTGTGCCAATGCATTCTCTTATATATGCGAGTCGACCATAGGTCGCCTCGCATATATAAGAGAATGCATTGGCTTAACACATTAAAAATTATAAAATTGTTAAAGAATGTAAGAAAAAATGGTAAAAAGTGTTAAAAACAGATTTTTTTTAGGCCAATGCATTCTCTTATATATGCGAGGCGACCTATGGTCGACTCGCATATATAAGAGAATGCATTGGCACAGGGCATAACTGTAACCATCACAATGTGGTCAATGAGCCGGTTCCAATGATATCCATATTTGTATGGTTTTATTGAGACAGACCCAAGATAATTTAGGCTGTTGCAGCTTTATTTGGCCGGTTTTGGCCGGTTTGTTGGGTAAAGGGTTAACCCATGGTTGAGAGATATGAGCATATGGACGGAAATGCAACATTTTCAGATAAACAAAGAGGGATAACACTTGAACCCTCATTTGAAAGCACTCCGGATGCCAAATCTGCATACCAAATTTCATCGACATCCGATAACCCATGGTTGAGATATATGAGCAGACAAACGGATGGACGCATGTTATTGTGTATATCCACACTTATCCATGCATATCAATTCAAAGATTGATTATAGTCTGTGCCATCCCAATGTGGTCTAATTAAATACCATGTAATTTTGTTCACTGGTAATTTGTTTGTCATTAAAAAAGAAGTTTGCATAACAGGTTATGAAATACATGTATTACTGCTGAGTCATAACATGATTGCCCCACATTGGAGTTTGAGGTGGTCTTGTGAAAAAATCTAGTAGGCGGAACTAAAAGCTTGCAAGTTTCCAAAAGACAATAGGGAAAACCAATGAGAAATCTCAGGACAAATATGACCGCAATTATTATCCATCAATCTAAATTTAGTTAATAAACATTGCCATTCCGTGCCTTGTTGCAACTTACACGTAGTAAAATCATAACTCAGACACTGCACGTATGTGCTTCATGGCGTGGTCATAACATTACTCGGTAGTCACCAGTCTTTAGTGGGCACCTGTGATCTCTTTGTCAAAACAACTATCAAAGACAGCGAGCAAAGGAAGCAGTTTCGCAATAGTTTATATCGTACTTTGGTGAATTTGGCTTTGCAAATAGACCAGCGCAATAGGGAGTTCAATGTGTGTATCTCAACAAGCCCCCAACATACCATACAAATATCAGAATTGGACTTTGGCCGAGTGTGCCTCCAGATAATCAGTCTGAGAGGACTTATCATTATCAGAACATCACTAACCATTCCACCTTACTGCAAGTGGCAAGAAGTTTAAACAGCACTAATTTCTCACAAGGACTCGCAGTCAATAAATTGACCCTCTCAGCAGGGGGGGGGGTCGGGAAAAAGTGCCATGACAGTAGGCTGAAATTTTGTTCCGCCTCTTGGGTACCCACCACCCCCCCTATTTGAAGGAAAAAATATTTTTTCCAATTTCATGTGGGGTACCCACCCCCTTTTTACCTCCAAATCCAGCCAAATCACCCCTTATTCGGGGTTTCCGCTATAGCGGCAGGGGATCCCTTTTGGGCCCCATTCCCCCTAGCCAATTTTTCCCCTTCTGTCATACCACAGGACATATTCCATATGATAATGTCTACAGGTATAAAGATGTTTACTTCTCAATTTCGTTGGGACAGTACTAAGAAATTTAAATAGTTGACAACTTATTTGATTTCTAGCGAGAATACACTCAGACCGATCTAACACGAACTGAGGAAGTGATCAAACCGACATCGATAGAACACATGCTTTGGAGTCCCCTAGTTACATTGCTGTGGTTAGGTTATAAAAAATGACCGCCGGTAATTTAATCATGTTATATTCCGGTACAATATGCATCCGAACTTTCTGCCTAGTCTTGAATAGTGGCCGTTTACCTTCAACGGGCGTGTTTCCGTATACAGCAATTAATTTTTATCTATTAACTTTTCTATGTTTTAAAGTTATTGCGGTTGATAGCATAGTAACTTAGGTAGAAAATGGATGCAAAACGATCAGCGAATCTACTCTCTGTTTCTTCTATTGGCCGATAAAACAAAAGTAGGTTCACTAGTGTTTCCACGACATTGAAAACATTGACTGCATTTTCCTCTCGGCAGATACAGGACCCGTTCCCCAAAACCTAGTGGAAAGCCTGCCTTATTTGAGGAATTTTTCCGTCATCTATATACATGTTGCACATCTCCAATATGTGGGTAACAATACTTTGAAGTTTCAAATATCTACGATCAAAACTGTAGGAGGAGTTGATTACACCACGAAGGTACCCTCATACAGAAAATTATAAAAAATGTTGAAATTTTCTAAGTCAAAAAGGGTTAATAACTCCGTCAAAAGATAATTTTTCCGTCATCTATATACATGTTGCACATCTTCAATATATGGGCAACCATATTCTGAAGTTACAAATCTCTAGGACGGACGGACCCCGTTTCTATAGTCCCCCAAAAATAAAATTTTCGGGGGACAATAAATAGGTTTATTCATTTTTATATACATGTACTTTAATCGTGGGTGTCATAAATTCATAATTGTCCATTTTCATCTTGAACCAGTGGCGTTGGTACTTGACAATGTGATCTGATGCAAAAGACGAAATTGTGAGTGTTGGTTTGTAACCGGGATTTCTGAGAAGCATTATGCCTATATCCACACTAACTACCCCCTTAAGCCCTGACCTAAGTGTCATACATACTATAACAATGATGCTGAACACTTTGAGGCAATTATATTGCAGAAATGTTGTAAGAGGAAAAAACTGACCACTTGGAAAAAAGTGATTTTTTCGCGGCTGAACCACCCACCCACCCCGGCCTACTGTATGGAAAAAAAAGAATGACCCCCCCCCCCTGCTCTCAGGACCTCATTCTGTAAATGACAGACACATTATATTTCAAGGCTTATTGTTAGCTGGAGTCATCTGAAAGCTTCTTTAGAATGATGTGAAGTGAGGGCACAACAATTTTTAGCCAAATTTTGATAAAAAATAAATAATAAAATCATGAAATAATATGGCTTAAAGATACGGATGGCATTCGCCATGGGTACTGCTGTTAAAATAGTTACATCCATTAAAACAGCCATAAACAAAAAGAATATTAAAATATATACAGATTTTGTTCTTATACCAATCATAAATATCACATAAATAGCATGTTACTCTCAAGATTGTTCAAAAAAGCTCAATTATGTTACAGTACAGTAATAAAGAGTGTGCAATAAGCAAAACACCCAACACCGGGGAGACCCCACTAATTGAACTTTGGTTAAAACTACCATCATTTTGTTTACAACATTTTTGATGTTGAATGGGTCACCGTGAATCACTCTCCCAAAAAATATCACAACGGTGTTGCGTGCTTTGCTTATCGCATACTCTTTACGTGCTGTATATAAACAAACCCTCAGCTCACACAAAGTGTGTTTTGTGGATAATGTCGCATTCATACTATCATTATACTATATTATTAGTATATTGTTGACAAAATTTTCCATAATTTATTAAGCTTTATTTCTAAATTATAACCTACAACCAAGGCCATCCGTGCCTTTAAAACCACCTCTGGGGTTTGATCAGACTATAATTAAGTTTCAAAGTTATTTAATAAATATACTCCATTTAAATATATAAAAAGGCTTCATAAACATCAAAAATATAACAGATGAGACATATATATTTCAACATTCAGCATCAAAATCAAAACTGCTTAATGTGGATGAGGTCAAAAATATATGTCTTGACATCCCTGTTGCATAGCCATAAACATATATTTCTATTCTAAACAGGTGAATAATGATGAGCATTGACAATGTGCCACTTTGAAAAAAATAATCTGGGTCCAGATTCCAACTCAGAGTCTTCACATTGAGCATCAGTCACATTGAGGTTTGATAGTACGGAAGTAACCATTGGTACACTGTTTGTTGTTTGAACCGAGTCAGTCTCTGTCTCTTTTTCTGGTGTTTCCTCTTCTGAGTTTTTCATAAATTTAATACGGGAATAATATGCATCGAAGCATAATGATATGGAAGTGTCAAACAGAAGACGGAAACGCAATGGAATTACATAAAAGTTAATAAACTGTGCCGGTGGCCATACTGCACACTCTGCTAAAAATATTGTTTTCCCTTTTGTCTTTAAGTCGTGTTTGATTTCTTTTGATGACATTCCTTCAAGGTATCCAACTGTTCCAAGGTACGTTATTATTATAATCGGAGAAAGAATAAGCTGATCAAGTATAACCTTTTTGAATACAGTCCGAATTGACTTTCCAGGAAGAAACCATTCAAGAAAAATATACCAGTAGTGACACGCGGGGGCAATTAGTAATCCACTGGCAGCCACCCTGGATGATCTTGTCTTATCCCATCGTTTAATTTCCTTGTTCTTGTACTGATAACCTTGAAAGATCCCATCGCCAGTTGTGCTCATAACAGTGCAAACTGCAATGTTTGTGTATAAGAGGTATTTTGGGCTGAAAGCTGTCTTCGCTTTCTGCAGGAATGCTGCTTTTAAAGGAAGCAGAATCTGGTTGATGACTGCCAACATCATGAGAGTAAAGGCTTCATCATGATCATTCTGAAAAAGAAATACGAGATTCTGTTACATAAAATGTCTATAGAAATACTATTCCTATGGTGTCAAAAGTGAAGTAAATACAATCAAGTGTCAATGACACTGTAGCTCAACTTGGAGAGGTGCTAACGTTATGCAGAGCAGTCAATGGATTAATAAAAGAATAAGCAGTCACATATTCTGAGTGAAGGGATTGTATTGTGTAGATGAAACTGACCAAATAGAAATTGAGAATAATCTTGCTTAACCCTTTACCCAACAAACTGGCCAAAACCGGCCAAATAAAGCTTCAACAGCCTAAAATATCTTCGGTCTGTCTCAATAGAACCATACAAATATGGATATCATTGGAACCGGCTCCTTGACCACATTGTGATAGTTACAGTTATGCCCTGTGCCAATGCAGTGCTGGCCTTATGAAAAATCAGCAGGGGCTAAAATTCGCCCTCGCCAAAATACTTTGCAGGGGCTAAAATATTTTGCAGGGGCAATTTCTGTTTTATGGGGTATTTATGTTGTAACATATGAAATACCAGTAAACTGACATATGTCATACCGGGTATTGCATATAACTTATTATGTGGTAAGTGATAATATTTAAATTTAATTAATTTATAATCATATATTAATTGAGAAATTATCAATGAATGTTGTATAACTTATTAATGTTTAAAAGTACTTTTATAAATGTTATACCATGTCTTGCATATATGGTATTGTTGTGTTTGTTCCTTTATGCCTGATCCAAGTGACCTAATGGTTAACCAGAATCAATCAATCATTATAATATATTTATATCATATATTGCATGCTGTTATACTGTATAATACATGTATGAGGTGACATCATGGTAAGATATTATTGTAAGTTAACCAGAATCAATCATTATGCCATGCATATATTGTACATACATGTACATGATATAATGTTTGTGTTTGTTCCTTTATACCTGAGTGACCAAGTTACCTAACCAGAATCAATCATATCATGCATTTATTTGTTCCATACTTTTATCTATATAATCCATCGGTACATTCGCGGCTTCCGTACATTTGTGAAATTTCGTCCACTTCTATCGCGTCAAAACATACATTATTCCGTACATATCATAAATTAAATCACTTCTATGTTTGTATCATCTCATAACCCATCCGTGCTATGTATAAATCACTCATTTCATGTAATTAATAGCACGATATCGCGATATTTATTCTTTGTTTTCGTCACTTCCTTCACCTCATTTGTTTACATGTCAGCGAGCACTGTTGCGCGATTGGCGGATTCCTTCGTAGCCCCACCCATCGCTGTCAACAGCGCTCATCAAACTTCCTTGTAGGTAAGGTATGATTTGTGGGAAGCACTGCACGTTCACAGTTAGGTCATGTAATCGTCAGTCTGTCACTGGTGACGGGTGTGTAGCATGGTTTGGCCTAATTAGATATACCGGTGGTAGCCGACTGTTAACATAGCATGTGTCTCCTGCTTCAAAGATGCGATGTCGCGTTGCCTTATATGTTTTCAAACGGATAACTCATCAAAATTACGACTGCAAAAGTATGTTGGGTAGTGAATGTTGCGCGAGCGATATATCGCCCACGCCAAATTGAAATTGCGCGGACGACGCGCGAGCGATAAAATCGCTCGCGCCATATTGCCAGGCCTGCCAATGCATTCTCTTATATATGCGAGTCGACCATAGGTCGCCTCGCATATATAAGAGAATGCATTGGCCTAAAAAAAATCTTTTTTTAACACTTTTTACCATTTTTTCTTACATTCTTTAACAATTTTATAATTTTTAATGTGTTAAGCCAATGCATTCTCTTATATATGCGAGGTGACCTATGGTCGACTCGCATATATAAGAGAATGCATTGGCACAGGGCCCTTCTGTTGGGTAAAGGGTTAAAGTTGTTATTTTTTACGAATATTAATCCAAATTGTCAACACACACCATTATTCTAATATATTAATTAAATGCATTGACTCTCGATGGCGAAATTCTGTCAGTTTATCGCCGATAGTTGCGTCCTGAATCGAGATGTAAATATTTACAATTGAGCGTAGTTCAGATGATTTTTTCTATGGAGTGGTATGGTCAATTTCTTCGAAATTTTCGGCAATGTTAGTGGAATGATACATTCTCTAGGTTGGCAAAGTGCCTGAGTACTAACTTATCAATTACACATACCTGAACGAGTACATAAAATGTCTTTAAGTTAAAAGTTAATCCCTACCTACCCTAATTTTTTTATTTCATCGAAGTTACCCAAAACACAGGTATTTTTTATATTTTTGGCCTTAGAATTTGCAGGTTATTTTGGTTTCCGGATTATATCTTTAGAATTTATTTTTCTGACTGTTTTCAAATTGTGTATGTAAATTAGCCTCATGAACACACCAACCATACAAAACGTGCATCTGTGTTGTCAACCTCACTTCTATGATGATACAACCGTGCATCTCCTAGTTTTATGTTGCAATCTGTACTATGAAATCGACATAAATGGGGTGTTTTAATTTATTTTGACAGAATTGAATGGTAGGTATAGTAGCAGTTATATTCGCTGAATACCTCAACATTTGCCGGGTTGAATTTGATGCATTTCTGTATATTTCGTCAAAGCATTGGGGTAGATATAGGCTGCAGAAACAGCCTGGGGTCCTACCTTTGAAACAGATTTTTTCACAAATGAATCAGAATTTAGCAACATGATTGAGTATTTCCTTGTAGATTTTTTCTGATTCCTAAAGTCAAATCTTTCTGCAACCACCTTGCTTTGAAATGAATATTCATTCTTTCGCCAATTTCAATAAATTGAGTTGATTTCGGAAAATATACGACAATGCTTCTTTGTGACCAACAACCAACCATCTATGTTGCATAATTCCCATCTAATTATAACTAAAGTAAATATCATGTGTATATGTGTCCGAATCGATGTCTAAAGGGTGACTACTTTGTTTCTGGAAGGAGATGTACTCAAAATCCATCTCGTCTCAAGCTGAAATGACACATTTGGCAAACCATATTAAAATTTGCTGACATACGAGTCCCAAATGTTATTGAATTTTGTAGGGTGATATACTTGATAAGGAGCTGGTTGTCACATGCATGGTTGTAGAAACGTTTTGTAAAGGAACAGAATAGGTCTAAACATAGGAAGATTCGGCCGATATAACCAGCCGAATCTTCAAGGACCTGATTTCACGGACCCGTAGATCATCCCATGAACCTCTACTCTGGCTAACGCCTGTAGAGATCGTATTCGACCAGTATAAAACCTTGGAACTTTTTGAAGTTTTGACAGAGAACGTTATAAAGTCAAATATAAAGGCCTAAAAAAAAGAAAGCCCCCCCCCTAATATATTCGTTAATATTTTATGAGATATTGGATGGATTTTTATGAAATTTTCAGCAAATGATTTGCGGTACCAAAGACATCAAGTGTGCTATTTACTGTGCTGTGAGGTGAAATATGGCTGAGTGAGCACAAATTTAATGGAAGAGGGGCACGGGCACTTTTCAAAAGTTGCAAAAACACAGAGAGAGTGATTAGACATTCAGCTGTGCCTTGGTCCCCACTTCTCGCACAGGCTTGGAACATCCTTATCTGTTGGTACATCAATGGCCTACATGGTGGGAAACATGGTTTACTGAAAAATTGCTTCAAAGAGAATGATTTCAATAACTCTGTGTTGCTCATATCATGAAACTTCAAGGTGTCATTCCAACTTGAAAGGAATATTATTAGACCGAATGGCCTGGGCATTCTGTATCTGTAGTTGTTACGTCCTAGTGACCAAGGCTGGCTTTTACAGGACGGGATCGAGTAGATCCATAATTTTTCCAGGAAGTTTTTTTGCCGAACCCGTGACTTCTTCGCCACGGTAGGGATTTTTAACGTGCGCACATTGTTGCACACGGGACAGCCATTAGCGTCGGCTCCCGATCCGACGGTGTGCCAAGTGTAGTGTCATCCCTGGTCATGACATTACGAGAGGAGCAGAGGTACGAAGTTAGTCCAGTACGCATTTTTTTCAAATTTGTCTGAGACTCTTTGGCTTCTGGAAACTTTCTCAGATCACTGATCGTGGCATCGATGATTGATTTGTGATGCCCATGGTACTGGGAATGCAGATGGCGACACAAAGTCCGACCGATATTTTGTCGGATTTGAACCCTCGACCGTGTCGAAGGTGTAGCTCAGAGGTCGGCCCACAAACCAACTGAGCTATTCACCAGGAACATTGTGTCCTGAAGATGACACGCATGTTATCGTGAACTCAGTGTCACTTTTAGACCACATTTACAGCCAGTAAAAACTTGTGTGAACAATGGAACAATGGAGTGACTGTCCACTCTATGTCAGTGTTTTGCAACTTTTGAAAAGCACCCCTCTTCCATTCAATTCATGCTCAGCCGGCCATAACATAACTCACATGGATCCGGGCCCACTCGCCCCAGGGCCAGCTCGCCCCAGGCCGTTTTTGGGGCGAGCTGGCCCACCTTTCAGGGGCGAGCTGGCCAGGGTATTACATTTGTATTAAAGTTGTAAATAAGTTAATATATATTAATATATTAATTTCTTAAGTTCAGATTATGATATATTTCAGAGTTATGTCCATCAATTTTGACATTTAGATTACTTTAGGCACGTTTGTTAGCAAAGATAATATAGCCATGCAGTTTATCACACTAGTTGGTTTGAACGACGAACCGGCGAATTCATAAATAACAATAATGAACTGTTTTCACATTCTGGATATTAAAGTTTCTCTTATTCTCTGAGTTCATCTCACTATCTCTGGAGTTTGGGAAACCCTTAGAAGCCGTTATTATATCCCCATTCATATCCTATCAAAACAATAGAAGCAGGTTGTTTACACAGTAACCAATCGACTAATCACACCTCACACTTCAGAGGATGAGATGGCTTCAGTGTGATAGATAATCACATTCATATGCCGACCACATACCGTATATAAGCAGTGCAATATTTATCTGACATCATAACCACAAATATGTTCCGTTGTATCTGCGACTATATACAACAGCAGTGGCTCGACTCAAGCACATTTTCGATCGAGGAATGGAGTATATTCCGACATGACGTTCGGACAAATAATGATCTCGAATGTGTGTATATTTAACTCAACATTCCAAATTCAATGATACACATCTTGGGTATCAGTTGACCGATTTGGGTATCACTTTGTATGGTATCACTTGACTGTAAGCCAGAGAAAGCAAGCAAAACGACAACTTAAATAAGACATTATCCCTTGGGGCGAGCTGGCCCGGGGCGAGCTGGCTCGGGGCGAGCTGGCCCAGGTCGACTGGGGCGAGCTGGCCCTGGGGCGAGTGGGCCCGTTTCCACTCACATGGTGGTGCCTCACACAGGTTGTGTATCAGATACCACTAAACATTTGCGTAAAATTTCGTCAAAATCAAACTTACAAAGTAAGTTGAGCTAAAAATGAAATACATAAATGAATATCATCTTACATTTATATAAACAAATTAACCTCCACTTGCCCGCCACCTTTCCAACTATTTTTTATGCGGAAGTAAATTTTGTAATGGAATGCAGCTTAAAAAGTGGGAATTCTATTAACGGAATCTAACTTACCAAATAAAAAAATGTAGCAGATTTACTCAATAACGCTGAATTTTCTTAGTGAAATTTTATGAAAAAATGATAACAAAAGAAAAAATTGTGTCTGATTAATGTTAACCTTTATATGAGGAATATGAATACACTTACTTTTTCCGACATTAATTCCTAATAATTATTTTCACTATTTTTGTTATACTAGTTCTGATTGGATTAAATTATCGATCATTCTGGATCATTGGCCAATAGACAAACGTTTCACATTATCTTAATAACGACAAATTACTTGTTTTTATTTTTTTTTTAGCGGCGGTTTTTGAAATACGACGAAATAGTTTACTAGTATTAGCAATAGTATCGTGCTGACACTAATTTATGAATCGCAGTAAGCAGGTAAAGTGAAAGGTTATAAAATTGAAATCAGTCACTAGTGTTGTTAAAACTTTCAATACGTTTTATGACTGGAGCTTCCAGGAAAGCTTCATGAAATTTTGGTCAACATGACATTTACAAATTTTAGTTTCACTTTCGGTTTCAACTTTCACTTTAAGCAGGTCTGGCAGATGTAAGAATACAGCTGCAATAGCTGTATTTAGCTAAGCTAGCTGAATTCAGCTATATATTCTACTCTCAAACCTGCTGTTTTTCGATAATTTACTAGAAATGCTAATTTGCACATCAAAACTTAGTCCAACAAATTAGACGATTCGGATTAAGACCTATTTTAATATTTGGACATTTATGTGGTCTTAATCCCTCATCGTCCAACAAAGGACGTGAAAACTTTGAACGCTACGAAGCCGCAAGAGTTATGTGGCAATGGCATGCCCCTTTAACTTATACTGTTCACGTCTAATGACACAAATAAAACTACAAATAAAAAACACATACCTTTTGTTGGAATGTTAAATATCATGACTGAACTAACTAGCATAAATTTGTGTCACTATTAATCTGATTAATTTATCCATATAATTTTATAAAACTCAACCGACAGAAATATTCAAACCCGTCTACGCTAGCGAACACATACGAAAACGAAAGCACGCGCATGCGTAATAGATCAGAAATCTGGGAAAACACGCGAAATTAACATAATTTATTTGTATTTGAAAATGGTGATATGTTTTCCAATCCGGGATTAAACTAACAAATCTGTAATTCTGACAACTTTTATATCACAATCTATGTGTGAACACAAAGAATACTATCTCCGCTACTGGTAAAACTAATGTATTTGTAGATAATTTAAGAGAAAATGGTATTTTGATGGGGTCATATCGGTGGTCACTGATGTTGACCTGCTTCAAAATGTGTGCTAACTTTGCTTTCAGCTCTTTTATTAGACTAAAAGGATTAATACAATCGTAAATGTCCAAATATTAAAATATGTATTAATCCGAATAGTCTAATTTGTTGGACTAATCAAAACTAGTAAAAAGTAGTAAGGACTAAGTCTAAGGACAGTAAGGCTGAAATGGTCACTCAACTCACTGTCACCCCCTTTCGTTCAGTTGGCTACCCAGCTTATTTTTATTTTCAGTTGGGTACCCAGCTTTTGTAAAATTTACATTTGGGTACCCAGCTTTATGAAATCTCACACAGAGCTTGATTTAATTAGTGATTGCCCTCAGTTGATTAATCATTAATGCGAAATGAACCTGGTAAATGTGTGAATTCTTGTTTACATATGAATTATGATGTCTATTCGTCACGATGCTTGACAATAATAATGGAGAAGAATTGTATGCATAGGACATATGTACTGCAGATTGACTGCTCATAAAGCTGGGTACCCAACTGTAAATTTTATAAAAGCTGGGTACCCAACTGAAAGTTTTAAAAAGCTGGGTACCCAACTGAACGAAAGGGGGTGACAGTGACCATTTCAGCGACAGTAAGGTTACGCCATTCTGCAATCACTTTCGAACAAATCAAAAGCATCAGTCGTTTTGTGACTAAGTGTTGCGTTTTATTGACATGGCGATGTTGTTTATACATGTGTGAAAACTCACTACGGGAAGATGTTAGTCATAACGGTTTAATAACCCTCTTATTATATAAGACTTATGCATTGCGGAATACCTTGAAAACTATATTTAATACACTATTCAACGCTGAAGATGCAATGCCTTTATCAGTTCCGGAAATATTAATCTGGTGCTGCTCAAATGCAATTTGATTGGAGCTTTAAAATTATTAAAGGTATAGTGTAGTGATCTTAGGATTTCTGGCCATTGCCGGAGTTGTAATCGAGCACACCGATCGTGATGTCATATTCCCGATTACCCGGATGAAGAAGCTAAAAAGCTCAAAATCAAACCTGAATCCTAGCAAACCTGCAGCCATGTTGACTTACTGTCTCTTATTGTGACCATGTTTGATCACCATATAAAGATATATAATTATAGTGATAGTTCTTTCATTATCACTTTTGTATGAGCTCAATCCGATTCGATGGTCCCCATATAATCAAGATTCCAACAACAACATATTTTTTTGAAATCCACTTCAGTTATCAGAATCAATTTTAATTGCCCAATAATAATGTTAACCACAGTCAACTATAGTATAAAATTGCCCCAAAAAAATAACTGTTTATGGTTTCCCTACCTACCCTAGAAAAATGTGCCTTATTATATACCACCAAAAAAATACATGTGTTTATGGTTTCCCTACATGTACCTACAATAGAAAAAGGTGCCTACCAAAAACTTTTATTGGACTGTAGACACATATAATTTTTTTTTTTCCTCAGTGGGAAGGGCATCGAAAGGTATCTTACCCATTTTCAAACCTCTCCTATAAAAAAGATTTAGAAGTATTATTAGTCTAGTGCTCTGGCTAATTCAAGATTAACAATATTTAGAATTGAACCTTTCAATTAATCTGAATTGTGAAGCTTTCTTGATTGAATTGTCAATGACCCAATGTAATTCAGAATAAACAAAATTTGAAAAAAATAACAAATAATTCCCTACCTACCCTAATTATTTTGGACCATGTCATCCTAAACACAGGTTTTATTGTTTTTTGGCCTTATCAACATTTTGTTTAATGAAACATGGCCTGATTTTCAAATATCTATAAATATCCAAAGACACTTCATTTTAGAGTTAACATCAATTCTTCATCCTCAATTTTGTCTGAGACCGTTGCCTTGACAATTTTTTTCCAGGCCACCAATAAGTACATATCTCGAGTAATAACAAATTTCAAATATCAATATCTGATCACTCTGCGCTTTGATGGGTGGCTCCTTGACTCGAATCAAATATTTCTTTACCCCCGAAGCCAAAGAAATAGTTATTTGCTAGCATTAATTCGGATTATGCATCTTTAAATAGTTGAAAAGGGGGACATCTCTAGCCCGAGATTAACCGAGCGAGCACAACTCACCTCTTTAGCTTACCACACACTATTTGTATAATACCGTTATGAATAGTTATCTCTATCACTCACAACCCGTTAGTTGTGTGTGAGTTTAAATTCTAGAGGTTATGTAAATCATTCTAGTGCTCCTTTCCATTTTAGCAGTGGGAAGAAATACAGGAGTGTCTAAGTATTCACACAAAATCAAAATCGCTGAATCAATAAATTGCAACACTTTGTCACAAAACAAGTGACATTTTTTTTAGTGACCTAAATTTGATGCGCAAATTAGTGCTTCTAGTTTATTATTGAAAAACAGCCGGTTCGCGAGTGGAATATATATAGCTGAATTCAGTTAGGTTAGCTTAAAACAGCTATTGTAGCTGTATTATTCCAGTAGAACTACTGAAATTTTGCGAAAACTCTGTATATTAAATGGCAATTCATTATCTTTATATGTGAGTAGACCATACTGGCCATAGGTCTATTAACTGAATATTAATTATAGTACCAGTATTAGGGAGCCTGGCATATAGTACAGACGGTATATCCTTCATGTAAGAATACACAAAACCAAGCAACCCCCTCATTTTCCATATGTGTTAGGGTTAGGGCTAGGGTTAGGGCTAGTGTATTCTTACATGAAGGACATACCGTACAGACTGGTCCAACAAATTAGACTATTCAGATTAAGATTCAGAATAAGATATATTTTAATATTTGGACATTTATGAGTTTATCTAAATCCTATAGTCTAATAATCGAGCTGAAAGCACAGTTAGCACAGGTTTTTAAGCAGGTCACCACTAGTGACCACCGTTATGACCCATTCAAAGCACCATTTCCTCTGAAATCATCTACAAATACATGAGTCTTACCTGTAGTGGAGATAGTATTCTTTGTGCTTACACATAGATTATGATATGTAAGTTTTCAGAATTGCAGATTTGTTAGTTTTAACTCTGAGTTTAAAACATATCACCATTTTGAAAATAAATGAGTGTAATGACGTCATGGTTAGGCCAGGCAAATTCAATACTTGTGAAAATCAAGATATACTATGCAGATCTGGAAATATCAACTGGGTCAAATTGTTGTAATTTATATATAGAAGATTAGCACCAAAGATTGTTTATTTGATAAATAACAATAATATGGGTCTGTTTGTCCAATTTAATAAACATGCTTTTTCTTAAGTAAGCAATATTTGAAGGGATATGGAAATTATTTTATTATTTTTGAAATGCAAATATGGTCAGTCTATTATGTTTAAAAGAATATATGGTCGTTAATATGGTGAATATGTGTTAAAATGTAACCTTAGATTGGAAGATTTGGAGATAAATTAAAGTATGTATGATACCGTACCGAAAATATTTAACTGACTTTGCTGTAAGACCGTGTTCAGTAAAATTGGAAATTGCAAAATTGACAATAGACTCCCATCCATGTACGTGGTCGAACGGCCAACATATTATTGATTCAGAAAACCAAAACCTGTCTTAACAACAAATCATGCAGAAGAATTGAACCCGTATATGCATTTTGGGAGCTGTATCATTGTATCGGAGGACCTTGCATTGTGAAGATTTTATTTAATTTGTCATGATAAATACATGAAAAATGAGCACGAAGTCAAATATTCAAAACTCAATAATACAGTTTAAAACTATTTTAACTGTCGGCAGGGTTCGCGCTGCCACTTGCCAAATTTGCCAATGGCAAAAATAATTCACATTTGGCAAAAAATATTTTCATTTGGCAAAAGTTTTGGCAAGTCATTTTCACTTTTAATTCCTCAAGAAAGTTGAAAAATATTGGCTAATCAATACCATTCATTTCAGGAAACTATCACAATATAATTATATTAGTGGTGTTTTTTATAAGGTTTAGGAAAAGTTTACTCCTTTATTAAGATGCAGTTTATCTGATAGCATTAGTATCGATGGTTGAAGGATTACCAGTATTTAGTGTGGTGGTATTTACATAGCTAATCCTATTGTAATGTGCTGTTCTGATGAAGCAACCCTTCTACAATTTTATTGTTCGGTTTATTGTTGTATGATAAACCACAAAATAAGACTCAATTTTGCAGAAAATGATACTATCAGGGATAGCATTTGGCAAATTCTAACAGAATTTGGCAAAAAATATTTTCATTTGGCAAATTATTTGGCAAAAGTAAATTTTGGTCCAGCGCGGACCCTGACTGTCGGTTATATAAACAAATAGGCTATTTAATAATATTGAGGAGTAATCTGGAATCAGGGCATTTGATATATCAACTATGCACGACAAACTGTTTACATTCAAATCAACATAAGCATGTAATTGTAATTGTAATACCTCTAACTCTGCAGTAAGTGAATTTAGAACTCGGCGCACGCGTAAATAAACTGACTTTGGACTAGAGGTGCCAAGATTATTGATTTTGATATAATCGACTATAATCGATTAATCATACCTAATATTAATAACATCAGTGGAAGTATTCCGTATTATTTGTACAAACTATATGCTAACAATCCAGGTTAAAAACTAATTAAAGTCATCGAAGTCAGAAGAATCAAGTCCTGGTATTCTTCAGCATTGAATAACAAATAGTGTTGGTTTTTGTAATATATGGTATGCATGGTATGAATAAAGAGCGTTTACTCTGAAAATTTAAAAATGTCTGGAAAATTTCACATATCAGATCAGACTTTGTATGGTAGTCATTGCCAGGGTCCGCACTGGCCACAAATTTGTTTTTGCCAAATATTTTGCCAAATGAAAATAATTATTGCCAATTGTTGTTAGAAGTTGCCAAATTCTATCAGTTCTACAACATTGTGCCTTTTATTTTGACTATTTCGACAATCGCTGTTTGAGTGGCCATTGATATCGATAGGAAAGCAGTTATTTACTGATGATTCTCGCCTCTATACTTGGGTTTATCATAGAATAATAAACCGACAACATAATGGAAGGGTTTCTTCATGAGAAAGGCATGTCGAAACAAAGAGGATTAGCTATGTAAACACCACCACCAACTACTAATGATATCGGATTAATTGTATCTTAATAGAGGTGTTAACTTTTCATAACCTTATAAATCACCACTAATACCAGTGATGAGAGATTTTCCTGAATTGAGTGTTATTAGTTGACAAATATTATTAAACATTCTTTATGAATCAAAAGTGACTTGCCAAATGAAAATATTTTTTGCCAAATGTGAATTATTTTTGCCATTGGCAAGTGGCAGCGCGAACCCTGGTCATTGCTAAACATTGTCAGATTGGGAGCCAAGACTGCTAGTGATTGCTGTCCCGCATGCAACAATGTGCTCACATTAAATTAAAAGTCCCTACCTTGGCAAAGAAGTCTTGGTGTCGGCAAAATTCCAAGATAAATTAGAAATCTGGATATTTGTTGTATCATTCGATTCGACCTAGATATTTGATTCAAAAATCGATATCACTTTTAAACATCGGTTCCATTGTAATTTGGAATACTTATATATTTTTATCATGAATGTGTCATACTTTAAAATTTTTTTTATCTCATTTTAGGACTTACTATTACCATACTGTATAACACAGACAAAATGCAAGAACAAACAAGAGATGTATATGTTGGAAATGTGCAGTTTAATGATTGGAATGGAATCCATACAGATGCACAAAAGATAATTTAATTTGAAGGCCAATATCTGGTTACTCCAATATACTGTATGGAGGTTCCAATATGAAAAGACATGAGCAAAAACAAGCAGAAAACACTGTTCCAGACATGGGGTTCAGGAAAATCCAGAGCTGGTGCTAGTCTTAATAATACGACAGCATTATCATCAACATCAAAAACCAATAACACACATAGAAACCGATCAAATAAAGATACCAAAGGAAATGTACCGAATAATTTGGATTATGATAATATCTCAGACGAATTCATTGACCTTTGTGATGATGATGATGACCTTGACCTTATTAATGCATATGATGAGACACTTAATGCCCATGACGCCGACATTGGTACATTTACAAGAACCAAAGATAGGACTGGAACTTCTTTTCTTCTTGACAATACCTCAACTCACGATGATGCAACTTTTTCAAAAGTTAGTGATAATGTTATTTCATGTGGAACATCATTCTCGCAATTACCTCAAGATTCATCCGGTTTTGACAGATTTGCTGGCGACTTGTGGATATACCCTACGAACTACCCAGTGCGGGATTACCAGTTCAATGTTATTCAAAAAGCACTGTTTACAAACACATTGGTTGTCCTGCCGACCGGACTCGGGAAGACGTTTATTGCCGCTGTTATCATGTATAACTACTACAGGTGGTATGCCGAGGGCAAAATTATCTTCATGGCTCCCACCAAACCTCTGGTGGCTCAGCAGATTGAAGCATGCTACAAGGTGATGGGGATTCCCCTCTCAGACACTTCTGAAATGAACGGTAAGTTAGTTATCCAATCTGTTAGATTGAAGCTTGCTGCAAGGTGATGAGAATTCTAGTGCTGAAACGGATATCCGGATATCCGGTTGACAACCAGCTACTGTCGACAACTGGTTGAACTACGATAAACCTGTTAACCGATATGTATTGCACACATGCGATGCCAATGACATAAACAAACATATTAGGTTCTTAATCAGCACGAGACTGATAACAGTAGGTTTTAAACACGTGTACTTTATCAATTGTGCTATAATCTTTATCACTCTGAGGAGTATAGTCAAAATTACGTGTATTAAAAATCACAATCTGGTGCGAGATAAAAAAGTCTTCCATGAATGGCAAGTTACATACATGTACTAGTAGTCTGGCTTTGGCGGCTAAACATCAAAGATGCATGGCTGCATGCCATCATCTTTGATGTTCCGATGTCCGGTGAACACGTGCACTGACGCAACTGAGTCGTCGGCAAAGATCAATGCAATCATTTTCAATGGAGTAAGGCCTGGTCATTTGACATATACTGAAGAAATGCGTAAATCAGATGTCTGGGACACTGTTTTCAGCGGGTTTTCAGCTGATTTTTTAAATTTTCTTTTCAGTGTTAACTACATAAAGTTCATGACACTTCATAATTGTGTTTATCTGCCGTTGGTCATCCTTTGTATCTCAAATCGCCGAAGAATCACATGACCTAATATTCTCCAGTCCCGCAATCGCTATAATGACAATAAAAAGCTGCTGGGATTTGCATGTACGAAAATTTATATAGGTCATGCAATATTCTTCCCAAACGAGAACGACAAGTCGGGCAGCAGTCGCGACTGCAATGCAAACAGGTCAAGCATGATGCGTCTATATTTATAAACACTGCGAGTTGTAGTTCACCTGTGTCACCTGTCAATTTGTCAATGCATGGCCGTTTACTGTTTGTGTTTGGTGATTTTCATTCATTTAATACAAGCTATGTCTATGTAAACATTACGTGAATTTGCCATACAGTTAATAAATCAAATTATGATGATATATTGGTTCATATTATGGTGTAAATAACGAGTGTAAAGTCATAAGTTGAAAATAGCGGATATCCGGTTATGAACGGTTACACATCACGGTTAACCGGCTACAAAAATAGGTCAACCGTTTCAGCACTAGAGAATTCCCCTCTCAGACACAAGTTTCTGAAATGAACGGTAAGTTAGTTATCCTAGAAGGTGATGGGAATTCCCCTCTCAGACACTTCTGAAATGAATGGTAAGTTAGTTATCCACTCTGTTCGGTATTGGAATTCCCCTCTCAGACACAAGTTTGTGAAATGAATGGTAAGTTAGTTATCCTACAAGGTGATGGGAATTCCGCTCTCAGACACTTCTGAAATGAATGATAAGTTAGTTATCCTAGAAGGTGATGGGAATTCCCCTCTCAGACACTTCTGAAATGAATGATAAGTTAGTTATCCTAGAAGGTGATGGGAATTCCCCTCTCAGACACTTCTGAAATGAATGGTAAGTTAGTTATCCACTCTGTTCGGTATTGGAATTCCCCTCTCAGACACAAGTTTGTGAAATGAATGGTAAGTTAGTTATCCTACAAGGTGATGGGAATTCCGCTCTCAGACACTTCTGAAATGAATGATAAGTTAGTTATCCTAGAAGGTGATGGGAATTCCGCTCTCAGACATTTCTGAAATGAATGGTAAGTTAGTTATCCTACAAGGTGATGAGAATTCCCCTCTCAGACACTTCTGAAATGAATGGTAAGTTAGTTATCCAATCTGTTCGTTATTGGAATTCCCCTCTCAGACACTTCTGAAATGATTGGTAAGTTAGTTATCCACTCTGTTCGGTATTGGAATTCCCCTCTCCGACACTTCTGAAATGAATGATAAGTTAGTTATCCACTCTGTTCGGTATTGGAATTCCCCTCTCAGACACAAGTTTCTGAAATGAATGGTAAGTTAGTTATCCTACAAGGTGATGGGAATTCCCCTCTCAGACACTTCTGAAATCAATGGCAAGTTAGTTATCCACTCTGTTCGGTATTGGAATTCCCCTCTCAGACATTTCTGAAATGAATGGTAAGTTAGTTATCCTACAAGGTGATGGGAATTCCGCTCTCAGACAATTCTGAAATGAATGGTAACTTACATGTAGTTATCCACTCTGTTAGATTCAAGCCTGCAAAAAGTGTGTCTGTCATTTGCAGAATGAGGTCCCATAGGATGAATTTAGTGATGCTATCACTCACGAAAGGCTAGCATCACAAAATTCACCCTCTGGGGACCTTATTCTGCTTAAAGCAGAATAAGAATAGGCCTAATCTTCTGGAAATATGTATAGTATCAAATTAGCTTTGGTTTTAGTTAATTTTTCCCTTCTGTTGAGTTTCTATATCCCTAATTTGCAGAAGATAAAATGCACAATCGAGGTAACTAATTGGTGAACATCACCAACTCCCAACTGGGGAAATTCAATCTGATCCTAGGTCTCCCATAGCAGTTGAGGCCTAAGCAGAATGAGGTTCTCAGATGGTGAAATGGGTGATGCTAGCCCACCGTGCGGGATAGCACCACTAAATTCACCCTCTGTGGAGCTCATTCTACAAATGACAGATACACTATTTGCAGTCTTGGCTAGATTATGTTGTCGGGTTCAGGCCTGAAATTATGGAGCTGGACATTTGCAGAATGAGGTCCACAGATGGTGAATTTAGTGATGCTACTCCGCATAGCATGCTAGCATCACCAAATTCACCCTCTGGGGACTTTTTTTTTTAGTTTCTTTAGAAACTTCTTTAGAGTGTTTCTTTTTAGCTCAACTTTACTTTGTAAAGTTTGAGCTATTGGCATCCATCATCCGTACGTCTGTCGACAATTTCCTTTGGCTCACCCAACAGGCCACATCCGTCATCCGATTATCAAACTTCATATGGATCTTCGGGGTGACCTCTAAATGGGAGCCATAAATTTTATCCGAAATTTGTTAAAAGAACCAGCAGCCATTTTGGATTTCAAATTTTAATCCATCAGCACACCCTGCAGCCTGCATTTATTGCAGAAATGTTTTGAAAATTTTCAGGTATGTTTAGGATTACCTCTAGATGGGAGCTATCAAATTTTAGCAATTTTCGATTAAAAACATGGCCACTGGCAGCCATCTTGAATTTTACTCTTTGCATGACTAAATCCGTTGGCACCCCCTACAGACCACATCCCTCATCTAATCACCACCAAGCTTTATAGGGATCTTTGGGGTGACCTCTAGATGTGGGCCATCGATTATTTCTGAAATTCGTTGAAAAACATGGCCACCAGCAGCCATCTTGGATTTTACTCTTTGAATGACTAAATGCTTTGGCACAGTCTACAGGTCACATCTCTCATCCGATCATCAAAATACTTCATATGGATCTTCGGGGTGACCTCTGGATGGGAACCATCAATTATTTCAGAAATTTGTCAAAAAACGTTGCTGCCAGCAGCTATCTTGGATTTTAAATTTGAATCCATCGGCACAGCCTGCAGCCCGCATTTATTGGAGAATTGTTTAAAAAATTTGCAGGCATGTTTAGGATCACCTCCAGATGGGAGCCATCGAATTTGAACAATTTTTGATGAAAAACATGGCTGCGAGCAGCTATCTTGGAGTTTACTCTTTGCATGACTACATCTCTCATCGGATCATTACCAAACGTTATATGGATCTTCATTGTGACTTCTAGATGGGAGCCATAAATTTTTCCGAAATTTGTAGAAAAACATGGCTGCCAGTGGCCATCTTGGCATGACTGAATTCCTCGGCACACCCTACAGGCCACATCCCTCATCTGATCGTCACCATATTACATCTGGATCTTCAGGGTGTCCTCTAGATGGGAGCCATCGATTATTTCTGAAATTCATTAAAAATTATGGCTGCCAGAGGCCATCTTGGATTTTACTCTTTGCCTGACTAAATCCTTTGGCACACCATACAGGCCACATCCCTCAGTCAATAATCATCAAACTTCATATGGATCTTCAGGATGAACTCTAGATTGAAGCCATCAATTATTTTTGAAATTCGTTACAAAACGTGGTTGCCAGCAGTCATCTTTGAATCCATATGCACACGCTGTAGCCCACATTTGGTGAAATGTTTGAAATGAAAATAATTTCTTCTACACAATACAAGACCTTTACTGTAACGTTTTGGCTTCCCTTCTTTATCATTCTATTCATTACTCAGCAAAAAATAAACTCCTTCCCAAGTTGAGCTACAGTGTCATGGACTCTTTCATTTAGTTTAGTTTCTCTATATCACAAAATTGGCCGACAACACAATTCACAATGAAGGTGCACATCACCATGTTCACCATCTGAGAATTTATATCTGTGTCTAAGTCTCCCATAGCAGATGAGGCCATGTAGAATGGGGTCCCAGAGGATGAATTTGGTGATACTAGCTGCTGTGCCGGGCAGTGTTACTAATTTGACCCTCTGGGGACCTCATTCTGCAAATGTCCAACTACATATTTTTAGGCCTGTGATGGCATCCTGCTGTATCAGGTAGGAGAATATGTCGGAGGGGAAATTTAAGTGATGGGTTAGAGACCTTAAAAGGGCCCTGCTGATCCTTATAGCGGAAACCCTGCATATTCCTACATACATGTTACAAGTTATTATTTTTAATCTGTTATATAATATGACAGTATGACTTATAAATTAGAAAATCTGGCCTCATAATAAGCTAATGGACAAGTCAATCTGAAAGTACCATTAATTTATTTTGTAAAAGGGCTTTGTCGGACCAGTTATCAGTGATGAACTTACATGTCAAAGTTCTCTACTAAAATGACTAAAATTTGTAAGTATTGTTTTCTTTCCAGTCCTTTCATTATGTTTTAATAGAGTCTAATTATTGCTCGAAGTGACCACAATGTTTAGTTAGTCAGACCAAAATCGGCCCTAAGCGCTTCACATTATTACCCCAGCTGTTGAGTAATGCCAAGTCTTCTGCATGCTGCCATCATATGGTGCTTCACAAGAGCCTCTCGGCTTACACTTACTCAACAACCAGGTCCCTATTTCTCGTCTAGGGTACAACAAAGCGAGCACAATACAAGTGACCTTGCCCATGGGTCACAACCTGGCGCAAGATTTGAAACAGCATGTGGCTATATATAGCACACACACACCGCTTAATCCAGCCAAGCCACTGTTGCAGAGACAGTAATCCACCGGTGGGGCGCGAACTCACGCCGGTTCATTAACACCATTACAAGTGCGATACTCTTAACCACTGGGCTACCACTTCCAATGGTTCAATGAATGACTGTGGGCCCCGTCCATCTGTAAGTAATCTTGATTTTGACCAAGCCTTGAAATAGTGTGTCTGTAATTTGCAGAATGAGGTTCCCAGAGGGTGAATTAATGATGCTATCTTGCATGGTAGGCAAGCATCACCAAATTCACCCTCTGGGGACCTCATTCTGCAAATAATATCAAGACTCACTATTTCAAGGCTTTATTTTTACCAAATTTACATGGGGTTAGGGCTAATTGGGAAGTACATGTATATATGTTCCTGTCATTCTATTTAATACTGTGTATTAGTATCTTGTATTTCTCGACAGGTACAATGACCCCGACCCATAGAAAACAATGCTGGACTGAGAAGAGGATCTTCTTTCTCACACCACAAATCATGGTTAATGATCTAATTAGTGGGATTTGTCCTGGACACCAAGTAAAATGTCTGGTGGTGGATGAAGCTCACAAGGCGACTGGGAACCATGCTTACTGCCAGGTAGGTCTGGGAACCATGCTTACTGCCATGTAGATCTGGGAACCATGCTTACTGCCAGGTAGGTCTGGGAACCATGCTTACTGCCAGGTAGGTCTGGGAACCATGCTTACTGCCAGGTAGGTCTGGGAACCATGCTTACTGCCAGGTAAGTCTGGCCATATCAGTTATAATACCCCTATAGTAAAATTATTGAGGGTTATATTGGAATCAGCTTGTCAGTCTGTCCATCCTTGCATGGACGGAATCTTGTACTCCTAGAATTTTTCAGTCTATTTTTATCAAATTGGACAATCTAAATCACCTTGTAATATATTGCTCCAGCTCTCCTGAGGGCATTTAATCTGGTAGCATAAGTACCTTCTCTATTAAGATGCATTTAATCTGGTAGAATAAGTACCATCTCTATTAAGATGCAGTTAATCTGGTAGCATACATGTAATTATGGGTGGAGCTAGGATTATTTATTGTGGTTTATGTAGTTAATCCCTTCTGATGAAACAAGCCTTCTACAATTTTGTTAGGTTATTGGTTTATGGCTGCGCGATAGAGAGCCGAGAATAATTAATAATTAATTGATTTCCTATCGATATCAAAAGTCGTTCAAACAATGATTATCAGAATATAAGACTCAATGTTCCAGAAACTGATAACATTTGGCAATTTATAAAAGAATTTGCATAAAATATTTTCTTATATATAGCAGATATGTCACAGTAGCATGTTATATATACATCTCCGAAACATGCCGAGCATTGCTCTTTGAACATGTCTGGGACTATACAACACTTTGAGTCGCAAGACGCGCTCGTCGTCATGGGCCGGGGTTCGAATCCCACCCAATTCCAAAAAAATTTGCACTGTCTCAAAAATTTGCTTCTAAAATATTTTCATTTGCCAAAAATAATTTCGGGCCAGCGTGGACTCTTGACGATGTCTAATAAGTTATCTACCATTCTCTGTTATTCTTGTCACATCACCATTTTTACCTGTGTTCATATTGTATTTGTTTCAGGTTGTCCGAGAATTGGTCAAACATACAAAGGTTTTCCGAATGTTGGCTTTGAGTGCTACACCTGGCAGTAACATTAAGGTATATAACAGAAAACTCGTGCAATTACATTAACCAGTTTACACAATTGTGCCGTACTATTATTGTTCCCAGAAAAAAATATTTTTGGGGGACTATTGTAATCAGCCCTGTCCGTGCGTGCATCCGTCCGGAGTTATAACTCCAGTAATGATCCGATTTGATTGAAACTTGGTATGTTGGTGTCTCAACCAAGAACACAGGGTTTGATCCGATGTTCTTTTATGGAGTTATTTCCCTTTTTTCAACTTTGTTTTTACTTAGAAAATTTCTCACTTCGGTTTCCGGATGATATCTCAAGTTTGGATCCTTCATTGCAAATACCGTTTTTATGTGGATCCGTCATATCAAGATACAGGTTTAGTTTGAATTTGAATTTGATCCGATGATTTTTCCTAGAGTTATGGACTTTTTTCGACTTAGAAAATTCAATTTTCTTCTTTTTTCTTTGGTTTCCGGATGATAACTCAAGTTTGGACTGTTCAATTGAAAATTCCATTTTTTTGTGAGTCATTGATATCAAAATACAGGTCAAGTTCTAATTTGAGTTTGATCCGATTATTTTTCTCAGAGTTATGGGCTTTTCGACTTAGAAAATTCAATTTTTTTGGTTTTTTCTTTGGTTTCCGGATGATAACTCAAGTTTGGATTGTTTTAATTGGAAATTCTGTTTTTTTTGTGGGTCATTCATATCAAAATACAGGTCAAGTTCGAATTTGAGTTTGATCCAATGATTTTTCCCAGAGTTATGGGCCTTTCGACTTTGAAAAACATTTTTTATAATTTTCTGTATGAGAGTACCTTCATGGTGTAATCAACTCCTCCTACAGTTTTGATCGTAAATATTTTAAACTTCAGAGTATTGTTACCCACATATTGGAGATGTGCAACATGTATATAGATGACAGAAAAATTATTTTTTCACGGAATTATTAACCCTTTCGACTTAGAACAATTCAACATTTTTTGTATTTCTTTAACAAAGCGGCATTGACTTGCCACGTTGTCGGGGGACACTGTGGTCGGCTGACCTTTATTATCATTGCATTGACTTGGTTTAAACAATATTTATTTCTTCCCAAAAAGATATTTATTCAACACAACCTGAACGGCCTGGAAAAATATAAAGAAAGCACAATTAAGGGGTTATATGGAATAAAGTAGCCTTACATTTGTGGAGATGGCTCTATATAAGCATCTGATGCTTGTTGTCAAATCCTGTTCCCCCCTTCTATACATATAAGTGTCATGTTTTATAATTATATTCTTTATATTTTTCCAGGCTGTTCGTTCAGTATGTGTTGAATAATTTTCGTTATATTTTTTCTAGGCTGTTCAGGATGTGTTGAATAATTTACTGATTGCTCATATTGAGCTCCGTACTGAGGAATCTATCGACATCAGACCCTACACTCACAAAAGAAATATCGATAAGATCATTGTTCCAATAGGAGAAGAAATCGCATCAATTAAGGAGAAATATATGAAGGTAAATTCAACAGTAACAACTGAGCCTCTTCACTTACGACCAGCTTTCTAACTAACTCTATAATAGTTTCTGCAGGTCATACCTGTTGTCTTTGCAAAATGATGGATAAATCAACTTGGTTAGAATTTTGCCCAAAACAACCTCTTATTTAGAAAAGAATTTATTATTCAATTAATTTTATTTCTGTTATTCAATTGTTTTGCCATATTCCGGCCTCTAAATTGACTTTCTTGCTATGGCACCGCATTGATGTTGATGGCTTAACTTTGATTTGTTATGTGCAAAAATTCTCTTCATGAAGATGACTAATTAAAGATATGGTAAGCTTTGGCAGTGGGTATTGCATTTAAAATAGTCACATCCGTCAAAACCGCCATAAACAGAAAGAATATTATATTAATATTAATAGACAAACTTTGTTCTTACACCAATCATAACTATTGAGTAAATTGCATGTTAGTACATTATGTAAACAAACACCATTTAATGAATGCAAACCGTATGTAAAGAGTAAGCGATAAGCAAAACACTCAACGCCGGGGATATCACACTGAGTGAACTTTAGTTAATACTGTACCATGTTGTTTACAACATACCATTATAGCTCTAGCTAATCCTCACCACTCAATATTTTGGTGTTGAATGGGTCAACATTAACTAATCTCCCAAAAAAATCACTACAGTGTTGTGTGTTTTGCTTATTGCACACTCTTTATATGCTGTATATTAACAAACGCTCAGCTCACACAAGTGTGTTTTGTGAAAAATATCCTATTCATACTATCATTATTCTATGCTATTATTTTATTCTTGAGGGAATTTTCATAATTTGCCAACTTTTATTTCTAAATTATAACCTACAACCAAGGTCATCCATGCATTTAAGAGAGACCAAGTTGTATTTACATGTATTACTAGAAATTTAACTTTAACAAAAATTTAATAATCCTGCAATAATACCATTTCCAGATCATGGAGACAGCTGTATCTCGGTTGGTCAGACAGAAAGTACTGTACAAGAAGGAGTTAACCAGTGTCTCAAAGTTCTTCCTGCTCAAGTCACGAGACCAATTCCGTCTGACCCCACCACAGGGAATACCAGTATGTAAACAATCCATAACAACATTAAGTGATCTTCAACATACAATGTGAATATTATCTATAAATAGATAAAATATGTTTCTATCCAAATAAGTGCGCATTCTTTGCAGCCGGCTAGAGCAGCTATACAATAATGAAACATTATTTGAAGCAACAAAGAAGCCAGTATGCGATCAAATTCAAGCCGATTTTAAATCAAACCGAATAAAATCAGAAGAAAGATTCCGAATCACATTGTATCGCATCGATTCACTGGGCCCTATTCTGTTTACCATTTTACCATGATATGCGTGTTTTTTCAGCATCAGCATCTGAATAGTATCGAAGGAGATTTTGCCTATTGCATGACAGTGTATCATGGATTTGAGTTGCCATATCAAATCCAGTCGTAAGTCGGGATTTTTTTACCCTGTGCCAATGCATTCTCTTATATATGCGAGTCGACCATAGGTCGCCTCGCATATATAAGAGAATGCATTGGCCTAACAATTTTTTATCATTTTTTTTAAATAAATGTTTCTTACAATTTTTAGGACATAAAATAAAAAACATCCATTACCCTGCAGGGAGCCCCACACATATATAGAAGCACATAGAAGAGTGTAGTCTGCTTATGTTTGTCTGGGGCTCTGTATGGGTGAAATTATAAAATTGTTAAAGAATACAAGAAAACATTATTAAAATTGTAAAAAATTGTTAGGCCAATGCATTCTCTTATATATAAATAAATGTCACATGTAAACCAAGACAGTGGTTATCCATATATAAGAGAATGCATTGGCACAGGGTAAAAAAATCCCGACTTACGACTGGATTTGATATGGTGGGTCACATTTTACCATGACATGGTGTTTTTTCAGCCTCAGCATCTGAATAGTATCGAAGGAGATTTCGCCTATTGCATGACAGTGTATCATGGATTTGAGTTGCTTGAGCTTCATGGTATGAGAGCTTTCTTCAGTTTTCTGGAAGGCATAGACAATGGTACAAAGGGACAAAGTCGGACGAAAAATGAGCTGCGAGGCAACTCCAACTATGTAGAAATAATGGTTTATCTGAGAGAGAAGTTTGGACCTTGTGCTATGAAGTGAGTACAATATGATTGATCATGTGACACTGATTTTTATACGCTAGTTTTTTTTAAACGGGTCGTATTATGTTATTGGTCCATCTTTCCGTCCGTTCACTTTTTTCGTTTCCAGATGACAACTTTAGATAGTCTCAACATAAATGGAATAAAATTTGTTATGTGGGTTTAACTTGCTCGACTTCAAATTCGGGTTCCGCCTGCCAATTTTCACCTGAGTTATGGCTCTTTGTTGGAATTACCATGGGCGTATTTTGCCATGCCCTACCAATGCTCTTCTTCCAATTCTCATTATAGTACATACAACCAGGCCTGAGAATATGGTGCCGGACATATACAGAATGAGGTCCACAGAGGGTGAATTCAGTGACGCCACCCCACACAGCAGGCTATCATCACTAAATTCACCCTCTGGTGACCTCATTCTGCTTAGACCTTATCTTCTATGGGAGACCAAGACACAGATGGCGACGTTGGTTAACGCGTGTGTTCTAACGCGTGCCGAAAATAAAACACCGTTTACACGTGTGCCATGGACGATCACGTCGGTTGGGCCAACTGTGACAGTTGGTGACATGATACCCATGATATACCAATGGAATTTAACCCTTTTGTTGAATCAACAGAAAGAAATGTAGCCATAACAATGAATATTGAGAAATCTAAAACAGCTGATATTGATAATATTTCACGTGAACTGAACGTTCAAACCGTTGCCGAACTGTTTGTTCGCTTTTTTAGGTTCAAGTTTCTTTCAAAGTCAAGTGATCCACGTGCATGTTCCTCCAGTACTAATTATTTTTATTTTTAAGTATTGAACAGGGGATGTTCAGTACATGTTTTCTGATGACAGATGTTCTATAAGTATAATAAAACATGTATTAAATAATAATTTGTCTTGTTCTATCCTTCACATCCCTGCCACAGAGATGTATAAAACTGTTAAATACCATGCCCTTCCTGTATTTTAACAAACATTTTTAGGAAATAATTAAAAAAAAAAAAACCTGCCTCCCACATGGTTAAAATGTATAATAAAAAATAAATATAAAAACCTGCCTCCCTCATGGCTTAAAGTTGTAATAAATACTCAAAATAAATACCGCCCTCCCTCATCACTTTGAAAAAAAATGTGCTTGAGAACCAAACATATTTTTTTATTTGGCCTAATAGTAATTACTCCATTATTATAAGTAAATACACTTTATATACACTGTTCGGACATATGCAACACAAGAGCCAATTTATAAAAACATTATTGTATGAACACCATTATAATCAGTAAATAATAGTAAGAACACCATTATAATCAGTAAATAATAGTAAGAACACCATTATAATCAGTAAATAATAGTAAGAACACCATTATAATCAGGAAATAATAGTAAGAACACCATTATAATCAGTAAATAATAGTAAGAACACCATTATAATCAGTAAATAATAGTAAGAACACCATTATAATAAGTAAATACACTTTATATACACTGTTCGGACATATGCAACACAAGAGCCAATTTATAAAAACATTATTGTATGAACACCATTATAATCAGTAAATAATAGTAAGAACACCATTATAATCAGTAAATAATAGTAAGAACACCATTATAATCAGGAAATAATAGTAAGAACACCATTATAATCAGTAAATATACTTTAAACATGCTGTTGGGTCATATGCATGCTTGTAAATGAGAGAGAAGTCATATCTCCGTCAAATATATCTTGGACACTGAAACTAATGGTTATATATTTCTTGCTTGCAAGATTCTAGAAGAAGTCGTTTTAAAAATCAGTACGCAATACCTCAAGTACGTGCACTTGTCAAATGCCAATTAATGGCGATTATATCTTTGGACCAATCGTGCGAGTCCTTTCGCTATAAAAGCGATTGATTGAAAGGTAAGACCTCTTTCATTTTAAATTTCTTCTAGTCGCAAGATAAGTCGCATTTTTCATCTGTTCATTTCTCATGAACGTTTCTCTTTATGCTATTGCGAACGACAACACGCAGTTGCCTAATTTCGTGCACTACGCACTTGTTTTCCAATTTTCGCAATTTAGTTTTACAATTGTTCAACAATCTTTTATTCTCCAACACTGTCTTATTAATGACAGTAGTCCATGGGTGCATAATTTCATTCACCAATATTTCAATTTTGTTTTATTTACGAGAATCACTTCGAACAAATATCGTTTTTGTTTGCATAAAACAAGAGATAACAACCGATGCTCTTTCGAGTCATTCACCGAGATTCGAGTTCTCGTGGGGATTTTTTAACACCGGATGCAATATTGTGTTGGCGTCTACACTAAGCTCCAGTTTGGAGTTTGGTCCCTGACAAAATCCTATCCAAATGTATTGGAAGTAATAATTTACAATATTTTATAATAATTTTCCTCACAGATGCTAGATAATATAGCCACAGTGTGGCTTGCCTCTTCTCTCTACATTGAACATACGTCTCAATGCTTTTACGATGAAAACTTCGTAATGTTTTTTTCCCTCCGACTGGTAGGGGTGCCACGATTGATCGTATAATCGATGAAACGTTGATACAGCCGATTTTCAATTACCACTTTCGGCGGGCGATTACTCTTGAGTTCTTTATTTCGGATGTCGAAAAGTACCGGATATATTTGGATACCCTGTTTTACAGTTTAATATCCAACGGACAGGTTAACGATCGTTGATCATGCAAAGATATTTGTAACGCATTGGGCTCATTACTAATTACCGGCTTTCCTTCCCACGAGACAGTAACGATTGCTCTCGCACCCGTATGCACTCGCAATTTTCTATTCACGGGTGTTCACCATTTGCACTTGTCCACCTGGTCACAATCAATATTAAAATATGTGAAGATATATTTAGCACATTTCCCATCTCCGTTAATTTATGGGCATGTGCAAGTGTCAGTGGACTTGGGTATATCACACAATGACCTTTGATTTGAGATAACCCCAACTTACAATTATATTACCGGTGCAATTACACCCTTCTAATCAACAAAACTGTATTTTTGGTCATGGGAAGGACTGTCTCGGTGGTTTCTGATACAAATTATACACATGTGAATATTATGCACTACTTCCTCTGTCCTTGCTATTAGATACGCTTCATCGATTCTAATCTAGTATTGACGATCGATTTTCAAGTTCAATGATCGTGGCACCTCTGCTGACGTGGCACCTTCTCTTGCATCCTCCATTAACTTGGAGACTCCGCTGGAGTTGGTTGGTGGACATGCCTCCTCCCACAGGGTCGCGGCGTCCATAGCCCCCGCAGAGATGGTGGTCCAAGCGCAGCTACCTTTGGTCCTGCCTCCGGTTCCGCCGGGTTCGTTCCGTCGCTGCACCAGCCGGCCACTTGCTACAGCTACCACATCAGTGGTCCGTTTAGCTTGCAAGCCCCGGTGCCCTCGGCACATTGCCTGCCTACGCAGTTCAATGTGTCAACTGCCACTGCTTCCACTCCAGGGGATTTGACCGCACGGGTTCTGACCTGTCCTCCATTCGTCAACGTCTTTTCCGGCATCCGTCCCTCCCGGTTTTGGGTGGGTATGTTTCCCTATTATTCACCTGTGTTCTTTCCTCCACCAGTGTGGCCTTGCTTCGTACAGTTTCTGGCCTCTTTTGGGCTCCTAGGCCAGAACTTAGACTTAGTTTCCTTTCCGAGGCTCCGGAATTTTGCCTCATCAAACCAGGTGACCTGGTCGGGATACTTGCCCCTTTCCCCCCATCTCCTGGACGGACGGTGCTGTTCAGAGACGAGGACGTGCTGTCGCAACATCCCCTGGATTTGGCAGCGTTTGATGCGTGTCCGAGTTCGCCATGCCCATCCGAGAGTGCCTTCCATGAGGGTCATTTCGGATGGGTCAGTCCTTCGGTCTTAGGATAACAATTGCGCACAATTTTGCATGCATTACCAGCACGATACTAACAGCACAGAAAAAGGAAGAACAAACATGGCCCTTCTCTTGCGTCCTCCATTCACAGTCGGTTGCGGGACATGCCTCCTCCTTATTGGTCGCGGCCTCCTGAGCCATCCGCAGAGAAGTACGCCTGTCTTTCACAACCGAAGGACTGGATGGGGCCCAAATATCAAGAACAAAAACCAACGTGTGACGATTTTTCCTCTGCCAACTCGATACAGCCTGCGCGGCAGGCTCAGGGTCTGTTAGTGGTCATGCCTCCTCTATTTGTAGTCACGGCTTCCACAACCTTCGCAGAGACGGTCAACAATGGATTTTCCTCTGCCAACTCGGTACAGTCTGCGCTGCAGGCTCGGAGTCTGTTGGTGGTCATGCCTCTATTTGTAGTCGCGGCTTCCACAACCTTCGCAGAGACAGGAAACAATGAATTTTCCTCTGTCCACTCGGTACAGCCTGCGCTGCAGGCTCGGAATCTGTTGGTGGTCATGCCTCCTCTATTTGTAGTCGCGACTTCCACAACCTTCGCAGCGACGAGCAGCGATGGAGGTTCTGCAGCATCTACCGCTGGTTCTGTCTCAGTCCATCCAGGTTCATGTTGTCACGTCACATAGCGGTTTTTCCGAACCCTTTCTTGCCTTGGCTACCTCATTGTGCCTAGTCGCCGACAAGTGCCATTCATTCGACTGAGTGTTTTGTACAATATTACCTTCGTTCTTTGTACTTTGAGGTTTCCTCTGTCAGTCTACTTTCTGCCATATCGCATTGCTCTGGCTATGTGCCGCATTCAGGAACTGCTCCTGAATAAGTTTCTTTCGCCTCCATTCTCACCTCCGTTCTTATCCCGTCGGGGTATTCCAGGTGTTGTTGAGACCTGTCTTTATAGTTTTGGGCCTTCTAATCTGTTAGATTTTTATTCAACAATTAGGCTGCTTTTATGAGACAAACCTAGACGTATTATGGACTTGATCGTGTGTGTGAACCTGATAAGTTACTAGTAGTATGCAGGTGCTATATCTCACAGGGGACTTTGGTGCTCTACTCACTTAGCCGAACATATCATGAATATCGACCGTTCAGCTCCATAGACACTATCGTCTGAACTACGCTCATTTTCAATTTTACTTCTAGATTTGAGATGTATCTTTCAGTGACCACCTAACACCATAGGATTTCATCATATAGCGTATCAGCATTTCATTGGTGTCTAGGCGTCATGTATGTAGTCCATTTTGTTATCATATTTGTCACAGCACCGACTTTGAACCAAGAATATTTTCCTATTCTATGTTATCACTCGGGCCGAGTGTTTAACATCACTTGGCAGGCATGATTCTAATTCTAATCCGATTTAGCGATCTCCGATTCTCACCTTTGCGACATTTCACAATTATTGCTGCATGCCCATCGGTGCTTGAGCATACCAGTTGGCGGGTTATCACAGTTTTTGTAACTTTCTGCTAACCTACGGTATGGGTTCCCTATACCACCACCTGACGGACGATATTAAACTAAGTTCCACATTTATTTTGAAACCATGCAGCCTGCAGGCCGGTTCATTGCATCACAGATTGGCCGTATGATCAGACAGTGTTCCATTAGCGGTATTAGTTCCTCTCCTTGGTTGACCGTACACTTCAATTTCCAGTTACTTGGCTTGGTGTACCAGAGGCAGGCAATCTTTCCATCTTGGTCTCCTCCCTTATGTGTATGTTTTTTCTTTCCATGGACATGATTTCCAGTGCTCAACTCAGTCATGTTTTTCTGGTGTATCCCTGGTCCCCCCATTGGTCTGGGCCCCAACGGTTTCTCATGTGAATGTGAATGTTCTATAATAACCCACCTGCTTCGCTTGCAGATCCTCCAACTAGCTGGAAATACTGCTGAGCAATTTTCATATGTTCTCTCTGAAATGGTAATAAATAATAAAAGGCCACATGTCCTCAAAATAAGAAGGGTTTATTTGACAGGTGGCTTTTTAAGAAATAAAAAAATTTATTCAGTGAACAACCACTGAATCAAACTGTCTATGTTGTTAAATCACCTAGTTTTATTTGATTAGACACCAGAATAATCAGTAAATTCCAAGTCTGAGTAATCCATACACCAAATTTGAAAACAATCAGATAACTAAAACTAATGTTATCATTATATATAGTAATTACTAAATAAACGAGAGGCCGATCACAATCAGCAGATGTTTAACCCTTTACACATATGACCAATGGGTCTCTTGGTCGGGCTCCAAATACTGTCAAGTCAGTCATACCGCACTGAGCATTGCCTCATTTTGTGAGATCCATTCTGAGTATTGATTCCGCTTTTCTGGCGGGGGAGGGGGGGGGAGGTGTCATAACCGTGTTTTCCCCTCAGTGCCCCTTTTGCATGTATTGTGGGCCAGTCAACATCGTGCTAGTGCTGCTTCATCCTCTAAGGATGGGGGGGGGGGGGGTGGTAGGTTCCTTTATCCTATTAGGTACATGAATGAATGTGTTATCTCCCTTGCCTATGACCAATGTTTGTCCTGGACACCTTCACCCTGTGATCATTACTAGTAGGGCACATGAAGTACGTGGTGTTTCCTTTTAGGAGGCTCAGTTGTTTTTGAGTTTATCTGAACTATTACATATGGGACACAATGATCTATTTTTTGGCACATGTCTACCAAGAAATCTTTTTGGTACAGGATGCAGGTCTTTTCTGCTTCAGCAGGTGGGTTTCATGGACATAGTCGGATTATCTGCCTCGTGGCCTCCTCCTCTTCAAGAATTCTAATTATAACCATTAGTTTCAGTGTCCAAGATATATTTGACGGAGATATAATATTTTTTTACCCAAAATATGTATCTCCTATAATAAATATCTTGGACACTGAACACAGCAAGGGCCCTCCCAGTTGGGATCAACATTCCCGCCCCGCGCACTCGGTCAAACGCATCAAACACACAGGAGGAAGAAATTAAAATGAATGAGGTCTTACCTTTCAATCGCTTTTATAACGAAAGGACTCGCACGATTGGTCCAAAGATATGATCGCCATTAATTGGCATTTGACAAGTGCGCGTACTTGAGGTATTGCGTACCGATTTTAAAAACGACTTCTTCTAGAATCTTGCAAGCAAGAAATATATAACCATTAGTTTCAGTGTCCAAGATATTTATTATAGGAGATAGGTAAAAAAGTGGCACATTTTAAAGAGAGCCTGGTCTCTGAGGTCACGTATACCATCATCACAGTCTGGGTTAGCCGAGGTTGTCATGGGTTCGTAGCCTCACATGGGCAAAAATCAGGATTGATTTTCAAGCTTGATATGAGTTGATGGTAGAGGTGCCACAATTATTGATTTTGATAATCGATAATCGGTCATCAATAATCGACTATAATCGATTAATCGTACCTAATATTAATAATCAGTGGAAGTATTCCGTATTATGACCTATTGGCTGAGTGCTGGTTAACTCAATAACTGCACTGTTGCTGGTTGTTTGAGGCATCGGCTAATGTAATTTTTACGTTAATAAAGTGCATCATAAACCACTGTTAATGACTAATGAGCACAATGTATTGAATACCAGCACAGTTCTCGGCGATGTTATGGTTATAATATTTGTGAGTTCATTAGAACGAACGTAGCGATTAATTTCAGTTTTATGATTAGCCAAATATACAAACAATATAAAAGTAGGAATGAACGATTGACCACCAGCGGTTCCTAAAAAAAGGAATCAAAGGTTACAGAAACTATAAGTTTCATCAAACTTTCAGAGCGTGGTTAACAATCACAAACGTGTGCCCCCACCCGCAAATTGCAGGACTCAGAACAAGCTAAGTATTTGATAATAGTCCGTTTCATTCAGCATTCACCACACGATATGTAATAGCCTTTACTAGTAACTTCTACATGTAAGTATACATTTGTACTTATGCTAGTGTTGAAACGATTAGCATTTTTAAGGAATCAACTAGTCGCCAGAGGTAATCGACTACTAGTCGACTAGTCGGACCCCTTCTAAGAGTTCCCGTTTCTATGCCCATATGATGTATAAAAAGGGCCATGTGGCATCGCAGTTTTGAGTATCCAACTCTTCGTTTCAGAACGTTAAAACGGAAAGCACGTGAACTATATAATCTCCCGTTTTGTCTGTAAGTCTCCGAATTTGATGGTTTAAACCCGGCTCTCCTGCAACCTTCATGGTTTGGGAAATGTAGGTAATAAAACATTTTATATAAACACAATTGTCGCCGGTAACCAGGAAATAAATAGGCAAGTCTCGTTTGTAAGTCTCGCTAATGAGATGTCGGGTGTATTAAAGGAACAATGCAATAAGCTCTAAGAAGTTAATATGTATTAACTGTTACAGATTACATGATAATATTTCCATGCAATGGCACTGCTGTCATGATAGCACTCAGGTAGTGCTTTTTCTTGACTAGTCGACTAGCATATTTCGGGATCGACTAATTTAATAATCGCGTCGATTTCGACTAATCGATTAATCGTTTCAACACTAACTTATGCAAACAAAGTACACTCGCAATTACATTGCGGAGAACGTCGCTGATTAAAATGCCGTATATATTGGTTCCCTGGTTTTGGAGAGAATGTCAATCAACTTCCCATTGGTCTAATCAGATTCAAGGGCGAGTGCATTCAGTTCATTGAACACGGTGACAGTCAGCACATTTCAAAGACATAGTGCCACCTTTCAAGTATTAATATACAACGACGTCGCAATGTGTTCAAATCTGCAGTGCCGCCAATTTGTAGAATATACAACGACCCGACGAGAAACCATGTCTCATCATCAATTGAACTGCCGACTGTTTGCAACATATATTAGTAGTGCTCATGTTATTGGAATCTCTTTGATACGCGATCAAAGGATGTTAACACCTCGGTTGTAGATTAAACTGTGTAAAAGAAGGTATTCAATAATACCCGGCATTTTCTGACGTCCGAAATAAATAACGCAGATTAATCAACGATGGAAATGGTAATCGATTATCGGCTTTATCAACGGTTCATCGATTCAACAATTAATCGTGGCACCCCTAGTTGATGGACTTCATATGAAACCAGTTGAGTCGTGACCTTAACATTCCTATCTTATTCTGCAGTACTGATATAGGTCTCAGCCAAAATCCGAGTCAACGCCCTTCATTCGTAACTGGACACCCAAAACTGGAGAAACTCAAGGAGGTTGTTCTTGATCACTTTAAGAAATATGAGATAAGTGAGTACCAATAATATATCTCTTATCCAGTAATACACTGCAAAGAACAAATAGTTTTTAGGTTCAAGCGCTATATTCAGGGTGTATTCAAATCTGCGATAACACTGATAACAGACTAAGAACAGACGAGAAACATTAGATATTGCATGAAACTGGTACATTTATCCACCACTAGGCATTTTTTAACACCATCACAACATCTCAAATGTTACAAAATGTGTATTCTGGGCACAATCCATCAGCTCACCCTGCAACTCACATTTGTTGGAACAATGTTTTGAAAATTTACAGGCATGTTTAGGATCACCTCCGAATAGGAGCTATTGAATTTGAATGATTATCATTGAAAAACATGACCGCCGGCAGCCATCATGGATTTAACTCTTTATTTTAATAAATCCTTTGGCAACCCTACAGACCACCACATCCCTCATCAACAAACTTCATATGGATCTTCGGGGTGACCTCTAGATGGGAGCCTCCTATTTTGAATAAATCCTTTAGCACATTCTACGGGCCACATCCCTCATCTTCACCAAACTTCATATGGATCTTCCGGTGACCACAAGAGGGAAACCATAAATTTTGTCTGAGTTTCATTAAAAAATATTGCCACCAGTGGCCATCTTGGATGTTACTCTTTGCATTACTATATCCATAGGCAACACCCAATATGACACATCCCTCACCCGATCATCGTCAATCTTCAATGGATTTTCGGGATGATCTCTACATGGGAACTATCAAATTTTTGTTTAAACATATCCGCCAGCAGCCATCTTGGATTTCACATTTTAATACATCAGTAAACCCTGCAGCCACAGTTGTTGGAGAAATGTTTTTGAAAATTGGCCACTGGCAGCCATCTTGGATTTTGTTCTTTGCATGACTAAATCCTTCGAGACCCTCCACAAGTGCTACAGTGTCACTGACACTTTCATTTTCCAAAGTTTTGTAGAGTGTAAAATACGCCCATCCCTGTATCTCAGTAATATTAGATAGGATGTGAATGATCTTTTAAATATTAACGATGGGATGAATGGATATGAATCTCAAATAATTTTTGTTCTGATTCTATGTGCACATCGTAAGCATGGGTCATGATAGCTTCCCATATCTGATAATAGTCAGAACGTGAAGAGGTAACTTTGTTATGCATATACACTCATTTATCTGATATAAAAATTACATTGTACAACCATTATATGACATAGGGATTACCTATAATATTCTAATGCCTCTGACTATTCACAATTGTTATTGTTGTCTATAAATTGACACCTCTCCATTATAACATGTGATCCTAAATTTCCTCCAGTGCCTTTCAATTGTTCTGGAGTTACAATAAGTACACCAGACAATGATGATCAGTTATTCATTTTCTTCAAGGTATTCATCTGATTAATGTTCTATGTTTATACATGATAGTCAATCTATCAATCAAAGAGATATGTTAAGAGTTCATGTATTTTGAAATTAATGCTCAATATGTATAATGTTGGTAAAAAAAACATACCAAAATAATTTTGAAAAAAATGTTTTTTTTGGCTTTTTACTTTTTTTGTTCATAATATAAAAAATCGAAAAATAAAATGTCCAATGCATGCCATTCATTTCAATGTGGCAGTGATCTGAGACTCAAATAATATATGTTATTTTTAAATTGTTTTGTGTTTTAGGTGGTGGGAGTACGAGAGTAATGATATTCTCTATGTACCGAGACAGTGTACAGGAAATCACAAGCTTACTGCGCCGACATGATCCTCTAGTCAAAGTCATGTGCTTCATTGGTCAAGCTTCAGGGAATAAAACTCGTAAAGGATTCACACAAAAAGAACAGCTCAAGGTCAGATTCAGTCCTGAGAATATGGTGCCAGTCATTTGCAAAATGAGGTCCCCAGAGGGTGAATTTATTGACTCTACCATGCATAGCGGGCTAGCATTGCCAAATTCATAGTCTGGATATCTCATTCTGCATGGCTTCATCTGCTATGAGAGACCTAGACTCAGATTTAAGTTCCCAGATTGTGAAGATGGTGATGTGCACCCATTGGGTACCTCGATTATGCATTATGTCGTCTAGTATGTTGTTCAGCCACTTACAATTTTATATGCCCATAAATGCAACAAAATCGATGTTGATTGCTTATAATTAATTTTAACATATTTTAAAGAATTATCTCAAATCTGTCTGTTCACAATTTCTGTTAATTGAGTAACAACTTCGAACGATTGGACGAAATCTTAATGGCCGATTTTGCGTATACGTAGAAAAGGCGCAATACAAGATGGTCAAGGCCCCTCAAATCAATATCAACTTGAATGAAAACAAATGAAATCGATGCAGAGGAATAACTAACAATTGTGTCATTAAAAATTACTTTTCGAATTCGAAAATACAAATGAGATACTATATACAAAATTAATTTGAAATTTGCCGATTCGCAGTAGGCTGTTAACCATCTTGAGTGCTACGGTTGAAACCTGTTATCATCGCAGCCATGTTATTTTTTATGACTATTTGGAGATAAATTATTGTTTGGCATATTGGTCGAGACTGTCACTGCGGTGGAGTTATGGTCCCGTGCTGTTATGATACTGCAGTCTATTAGCAGGCCGTCACATCAAAAGTTGAAAAAAAGAATACATCCATGAGGATCTTGTTAACCCTTTACCCAACAGAACGGCCCTGTGCCAATGCATTCTCTTATATCATCAAGATCTTTCAGGTGGCATTTCTCATTACTAACGTGATATTTACTTTATGCACTGGTACTATCTTCATTATACCGTACATGTAAGTAAAACATGTTTTCATATAAATTAGACCATAGGTCGCCTCGCATATATAAGATTTTTTTTAGGCCAATGCATTCTCTTATATATGCGAGGCGACCTATGGTCGACTCGCATATATAAGAGAATGCATTGGCACAGGGCATAACTGTAACTATCACAATGTGGTCAATGAGCCGGTTCCAATGATATCCATATCTGTATGGTTTTATTCAGACAGACACAAGGAATTTTTAGGCCAATGCATTCAATGTGGTCAAGGAGCCGGTTCCAATGATATCCATATTTGTATGGTTCTATTGAGACAGACCGAAGATATTTTAGGCTGTTGAAGCTTTATTTGGCCGGTTTTGGCCGGTTTGTTGGGTAAAGGGTTAAGTTACACAGATATAAGGAGAACTTGATTTCATGCCTGCGTGTGTGTGGCCTGACCCCGAGCAATTTGACAGCTGAAACAAGGTAGAGGATTACAAAGAAAACCAATCATGTCGCATTCACAAAAAGTGCATTTGATTTTTTATTAACATGTTTGCTGTTGTAATTGTCACATTTCTGTTAGAAATTTTGCTTTTAATTGCTATAAATCCTGGACGCATCACGTTTTTGAAGCAGTAACCTTAATGCAGTGTTGGTGGTTACCACGGTATATTACCATGGTATTACCGGGGTGACACCACACTATAGTTGGTCAATTACTATAACCCTTGGAGTGCCAGGGGCTGATCTCATCGGCCCTAAACCTACAAAATAAGTCTGTTAAAGAATATAAGAATAAATTATTAAAATTGTAAAAAATTGTAAAAAAAAAAAAATATATAAGAGAATGCATTGGCACAGGGTATATGGGTAGATACAAAAATTGGACTTGGCACTCAAAGGGTTAAGTACAGCTGAAGCTATCTTAGTGTTATATTTTCAGGTGATGAAGGATTTTCGTGAGGGCGGCTACAACACTCTCGTAGCAACATGTGTTGGTGAAGAAGGTCTTGATATTGGTGATATTGATTTGATTATATGCTTCGATGCCAACAAAAGTCCAATTCGATTGGTCCAGAGGATGGGAAGAACTGGTAGGAAGCGTGAAGGTCGTGTCGTTATGTTGGTCACAGAAGGAAAAGAAGATCAGGTACCTGTGACTATTGGTTTACTAGTTCTCATGTTTAACCCTTTTTATACTAAATGGATTCTCCCAGTCAGTTAAAAAGTGTACATCGGAATGGTCTATTATTGAATTTGCAGGGATGTACAGGTAAAACAAAAAATAAATAAAAAGTACAGTTGGGAGTCCTATATATTCAGGGAAATGTTTAGATAATAAGTTCAACAAATGACCTATGTTGAACTTATTATCTGAACATTTCCTATGGGATAACTACTCGTCAATGATGCTTTAGTATAGAAAGTGTTAAACTTATTATCTGAACATTTCCTATGGGATAACTACTCGTCAATGATGCTTTAGTATTGAAAGGGTTAAACTTGTTATCTGAACATTTCCTATGGGTTAACTACTCGTCAATGATGCTTTAGTATAGAAAGTGTTAAACTTATTATCTGAACATTTCCTATGGGATAACTACTCGTCAATGATGCTTTAGTATAGAAAGTGTTAAACTTATTATCTGAACATTTCCTATGGGATAACTACTCGTCAATGATGCTTTAGTATAGAAAGGGTTAAACTTGTTATCTGAACATTTCCTATAGGATAACTACTCATTTTTTTGTTAAAAGAGGGCATTCTGTTTTGCCCCTGTCCGTCCGTCGCAGGCCTGTCAAAGTACCGACAATTCCAGACATACCGGGACGGTTCCGTGTGTGGTATCGGTACCAGTTCCGGTACTGAAAGTCTCAATTGATAATATTGTATGTGCTGCAAATAACATCTAAATTAAGTTATCCATCGCTTATACAAATGTGTATAGACTACTAATTTGAGTACCGCCAAGTGCCGTGTACCGCAGTACTCAACACTCAGTACCGGTTCGCTGAAAATTGTCCAAGTACCGATGGTTCCAACACTGGTACCGTTGAGAAGCCTGGTCCGTCGGGGCATCCATACGTTCATCCGATGCGTGTTCATGTCATAACTTGAACATTAGTGCTCGGATCTCAATGTAATATGATATGTGTGTTCACTACTATGAGGATATTCAATGGAGTGTTTAATCTTTTTGTTCGGGTTTTCCGTTTTAGGGTTATTCATTCTTGTTTATCTGGAAATGTTGGCTTTTTGGTCCATCCGATGTCTGTTCAGGGCATAACTTAAATAGTAGTGCTCAGATCTCAATGAATTTGGTATGGATATTCACCGCTATGAGGACATTCAATGGAGTGTTCAGCCGTTTTGTTCAGATTTTTCTATCTATAGATCTTTGTTTATTTAAGAATGCTGATTTTTGGGTCCTTCTGTCTGAGAAAAACAGTCAGTGGTTATCTGTATGCCCCCACTAGGCGGTATGCCACAAGGAGGTATGCACCGCACGACAGTCCATCTCTTGTTAGATTCACGTTGTTGCCAAATTTCTAATTACCGGTAGTTCATTGTGATCAATTTCTATTGTGCTTCTCTCAATGACATGGTTTGTATATATGACAATACATAGTGTCCTGGTGGTGCTTTAAAATCTCTCCGACTCCATGGGCATGTTGCATTTATTTTGGACTATTTTATATTGTGCTAAAACGAGTACAGGTATTTACAATAGTTGGCTATAAATGTATGTTATAAACCTGGCATGATTTTTATACACAAATTAAATATCACAAGCACCCAAAGGGCATGTGTGATGTCTAAAAACGCATGCCGTGCTTATAACATATTTATAACACCCAATCAGCCCAAGAAAAATACAATCAGTTGACATGAGGATTTATCAACCAGAGGAAGTCAATTAACTTCCAACGTTAAAAAATCCTCATGTCAGCCTTTAAACAATGCAATAAGTGTTTTATTAGCTCAACTTACTTTGTAAGTTTGAGCTATTGCCATGGGTTGGCGTCCGTCGTCCGTGTGTGCGTCCGTCAACAATTTCCTTTGGCGCGGGCTACAGGTCGTATCTTTGGTCTGCTTTTTATGAAATTTGTCATGAATGTTGACATTGACATGTAATTGGGAACGAGTCATTTTGGGGTCGTTCGGCCAAAAAACATGGCCGCTGGTGGCCATCTTGGATTTCAAAATTAAATCCATTGGCGCGGGCTACAGGCCGTACTGTTTGTGTGATCATCATAAAATTTGTCATGAATGTTGACATTTATATGTAGATGGGAACGAGTCATTTTAGGATCAATCGAACAAAAAACATGGCCGCTGGTTGCCATCTTGGATTTTACTCTTTGCATCACTAAATCCTTTGACACATCCTACAGACCACATCTCTGATCCGATCATCACCAAACTTCATATGGATCACTGGGGTGACCTATTGATGGGAACAAGTCATTTTGGAGTCATTCGGCAAAACAATATGGCCATTTTGGATTTTACTCTTTGTATGACTAAATATTTCCACAAAATCCATTAGCATGGGTTATAGACCGATCTCATTTACATCTTGTCTTACTTGGACATTTCAATTAGCACGTTTCCTAATTCCTCCATTTACTGTCAACCATTAAATTATTCCCCTACCTAAGTTGAGCTACAGTGTCATTGACACTTTCATCATATGATCTACCAATGTTATCAAGCCCATTTGTCCTGATATACCTTATACTGGCCTGCGTATATATATATATATGTACATGGATCCATCAAATTGTCAAGAATGTGATTCAACAAGTCAAAATTTAACCCAGGTATTTATATCAACCTACTATTCCTATTAATAACTCATGACGTTGTTTGAGCTTTATGATTAAATATGGGACTTTGGACTTTTATAAGACAGTTTAAGATCCCTTTGAGTGCCAGGGGCCGATCTCATCGGCTCTAAACCTACAAAATAAGTCTGTTAAAGAATATAAGAATAAATTATTAAAATTGTAAAAAAAAAAAAAAAAAAAAAATGTTTTGGCAATGCATTCTCTTATATATGCGAGGCGACCTATGGTCGACTCGCATATATAAGAGAATGCATTGGCACAGGTTATATGGGTTGATACAAAAATCGACCTGGCACTCAAAGGGTTAAGATCTCATGACGTTGCGTGAGCTTGTTATTAACCCATCATTCCTATCTATAGGAAAATCCAGTAGATATTGTGATTTATCAACTCCTTTTCCATATGATTTAATATGGGACTTTTATAAGAAAGTTTAAGATCATATAATAATCCGCTACAATTGAAATTAAAACCCGGTGGATGACGCCGATAATTGTATTGATGGATTCTTTAGTCTTTACAGTTGTTCAGTCAGGTTCTACTAAGAAGCGTGTGTATCCATTAATCAGTGAAAATAATCTTCTTTCAGATTTATAAACAGGGGATGTGTGCAAAAAGACACATTGATAAAGCAATACTGAATGGGGCCAAATCACTGCAATATTATGATGAGAATTACCGTATGATTCCTAAAGGAGTCAACCCACGATGTCACAAAATGCATGTCTCAGTCAACGAACCATTCCAAAAGAAAGGAAAGAAAAGTTTGGTAAAGGAGAAGAAAAGCACTGCTGGTAAGCATTTTTTCCGTTTTTATCAAGAGTTTTTATCCGTTTTTTAAAAACAGGACATATTATGTTATTGCTCTGTCCGTTGGGGGCATCTGTCTATCGGGGTATCTAGCCATGCTTACGTTTGGATAGTTATGTGGCTAGTAATAAGAAAAATAGATAGTTATGTGGCTGCTGGCTAGTAATAAGAAAAATAGTTATGTGTCAAATGTCCATTATGAAGCTAGCCATGTAACAGCATTGAGATGAACCCTCAAGAATTATCTATTTGGCCCATATTTAATTTTGTAGTCACTCAAAAGTTGGAAACAAAAGATTTCGACATCCATGATCTGTCAATAGGAGGTGTTCGGACAGTTATGTGGCTAGTCACCCAATCACGGACCTGTCAGTTTCTCCTATTCCAGTACTGTCCTCGTTGCTGTTTACAAGTTTTTGAGTTTCAATCAGCTACTTCTGCTATAATTCCTACATGTTCTGATTCCTACTACATAAAATTTTATCAACTACTTGATAGCCACGTAAATTTTGAAGACACATAATTATTTTAGCCACATAACTCAATAGCCACATATATCTACCCCAAATGTTGATATGTCTGTTCGCTTTTGGTTTCCGGTTGATAACTTAGATAGTCTCAACTGAATGGAATGAAATTTGGTATGTCAGTTTACTAGCCAAAAACACAGGTGAAGTTCGATTCAGGTTCCACCTGCCAATTTTCCCCAGAGTTATGGCCCTTTCTGTTGGAATTTGTACTAAATTTTTTATTACGGATGATAACTTAAGTAAGTCTGAACTGAATCGAATGAAATTTGTTATGTGAGTTTACTAGCCCAAAATATATGTCATGTTCAAATTTGGGTTCTGCCCGCCAATTTTCAACAGAGTTATGGCCCTTTTGGCGTATTTTGCCATGCCATAGCTATGCTCTTGTTTTGTTTTTAGTCGAGTTTTTCAAAAACTCGACTTATGGTTTGACGAGGGCCGGTTGGCGGGCGGACCTAAAGAATGCCTTATAACTTTGACATTTGTGAACGGATTCAAAAAATTTTGGTATGGCAGTTGCTCCCAATGACTATTTACTGCCTGTAGAAAATGGGTCACGTCCGAACTTTTTTACAAGAGTTATCCATCTTAGATGGTTTTTAGTTAAGTTTTTTACCGTTAGCGCGATAACTCACGCAAATATTAACCAATTTCAACAATATTTGGTATATGAGACTCTTGCAACAATATCTCGGACGAGTTCAAAAACCAGGTTTGTCCGAATTTTGGGTCTTAGTTTGTCTATTTTTAGCTCAATGAAATATTAACGGATTCAATTGATATTTGGTATATAGGTCTATTGCAATAATATACCACGTCCGACTTTTTTTCCCAGAGTTGTGCACCTTATTGGCAGAACTTTGGTTCGACTGCCAAAAAACTCGACAAAAGCATCTTAGATGCGTACCCCTTGTTATTATACAGTATCAGCTCCATCATAAAGGGTTGAGTTTCATTGCCGATAAAAGTTGTTGCATCAATACTACCATCTTCCATTTAATTTAGCCGTTGAATTGCTTTATGCCAAATCTTGATGTGTACACTTCAATCAATTGAATGAAGAACATTTTGATTGGTCAAATTAAATGATATGTTGATAGTTGACATGTGCGAAAAGTATCAAGTTGCCGACAAATATTTAATGACAGTCACACCTCTAGTTTCAAACAAATTATATCTACAAATCAATATCTTGTTTCCTTAATATCTAATTTTAAGTGCATGCATTTTTTCATATTAAACAGTGAAGAAGAACAAACAAAGCACAGGCCCATATCTTACAGAGGAAGAATATGCTGATTGGAAGGAAAAATATCAAGTACCAGCAAAATCTATCAAGACCTTACCTAAATCCGAGTTTCTTCAATTTTCTACTGTGAGTAGTTAAGAAGTTTGTATCCTAGATAACCAGCCCTCAAAATGAGCAATTTTCTTCTGTAATTTTCCATGGTACAGTAATGCTCTAAATAATCGACTCCTTAACCACAGTGGAATTATGGGTAACTTAGTGAGTTTTTATGGGAACTCTTAGTGAGCGCTTTCCAATGAATGACAACAAGTCATATTTCCGACTAAATCCTGAAAATTTACCCATAATTCTGCTGTGGTTAAGGAGTCGATTATTTAGAGCATTACTGTATTATATTGCTGTAGATGTCCAGTTTATACTGAACTTCCTATCATTGACGATTCTGCAAATTTCTCTATCACATTACCTTTTCTCAATAATTGCGAAGGCTCTACAACATATAACACTGTCATCAGAAAAATAGCATAATTCATAGGATTGAAATTTGTTGCCTCCATAAAAATTATGCCACGAGTGGGCTACTTTATTTTGATATTACATCCGCAGTACAAATTTATAACATTTAGCATCCAGTATGGCATTCAAAGCAATAGTTGGCGTAAACCAGCTATTCAAATTGGTTAGGTTAATGCTGATTTACGTCAAAACACAGTGTATATTTCTTTCTATAGCAGGCTATACGTCCAGATCCAGTGGCGGGAATTTTTTATCACTTTTAATCAATTTTACCCTACAAATCATACATGTTACTAGATAAGTTTGTTTTCAGTGACAGACCTCTTTCAACTTCACATGTCTTTTTCATCGGAATTAATCTCAAAGTTTTACGCTCGTTGTTCTACTATCTACATATGGTGGTTCTTCTGTGAAATGATAGATTAAATTATAAGAAATAACTCATGTTTCGATTAAGGTTATGAGTTATAATCGAAAAGTTTAAAGACATATATTTACTATAACGCCAGGCACCAGCCGAGAGAGCGACGTGGGCGAAGAAGTCACCCTAGAGCCATCCACTTCGCCTTATTTTTTCAGTCAGGCGAAGTGCAAGTTTGCACTGAAAATTCCAAAGTTTACCAACGAAAATCGGCAAAATGACCCAAATAATTTATGATAATTACTTGGTTTACAACTATCAACTGTGATTGAACACAATACTCCACTATCAGGGTGTTATAAATCAGTTAACACCTGTATTTCTACAAGATGGAAGCATGTTGACAACTGAGTCTGATTTATGGAAGGCGTCGGGCCTCAAGTGTTAATCTGGTTGTTGTGATTTTGAGATTATGGTGATTACCACACCTTATTGTGAAGATTATAACTCATAGGTCTCACAATGTGTCAGTTCATCACTCCCTCTATGGAGTTTGGTGGAAGAACTTTGAAAACAAATTCATTTGTGAAGCATATTCAAATTTCAAACGGGATTACTAGTAGAGCACAGTAAAAGCGTTCATGATTTCATTCGTTTCGGTTTTGTTAATATTGTTGGCATTTTTAAACAACCCGAAAAATATTAAATAAAATCCTGCCATTCTCCCAAAATTACGATATAAAATGCTGCTATCCTCTCACAATTATGTTTGGGTATTATTCATCGTTATTATTGTCATAAGTTTCATAAGTTTAACTGACATATTACATCTCTCCTATTTTCGTTCTATATCGACTACTGTCGTAGTACTGATCAATTTAAATTTTGCAGACTCAGTTCGCCCTATAGAACGGCCACATCCCCCAGAAAATTTGGTCTAGGCTGGTCCCTGTATAACGTGCTATGTGCTTCAAACTTTTCAGTTATAACTACAAAACCTTAGTTGACACAAGAGTTTCTAAAAGATAATGAAAGTGAAGTTTTACAAAAAATATTGTTCCAATTTGGGGGATCTGGGTCATCTCTAGTCTGATTTATTCTGATGAAACATTCTTTCAGGACAAGGCAAAAGTTATTTCTGAGCAGAATAGTAAGGTGCTCTCTCTACAAGACTGGTTACCATGGCAAAATCAGCTGCAAGAAACGTTTGTTATCGACCATTCCTCAAGGACGAAGAGCTTTGTGGAATTGATGGAATTCAGAGATTTACAAGGTTTGTATTTGATTGTGTAGCAGCGTTCAATTCTGAGTATATTGTGTAGCTACTAGCTACTCAGTATACAAAAACTACATAGTTATAATACGTATTATAACCTATGTTATGGCCATGCATAGTCAATTTCCTGTTTTTAGTCAAGCTTGCAGTTTTTTAATTTAATTTTCATTTTTGGGACACATGCCAACAAATAATTCCACCCCTGGATTGGCTAGTTCTGGGTTTAATATCAATTGCCTGTGGCCATTGTTACCCAAACAAATGTCCACAAAAGTCAGTTAATAGTCTCCATCTAATTTATTTCACCCAATGGAGGATCATCGGCACAGTTTTTAATGAGTTTACAGACACAATTTATCAGGATGGTCGTGTATTTAATCAGAAATTTGAATCTGGAAACAGGTATGTTCGATCTCAGTTCAGAGTAGATTGTATCAACGTACCGTAATTATTTTGTGCTGATTATAATTTTTTCCAACATATATGCCACGAATAAAAAGGTTGCACGAACGGGGTTTTGTGACCAAGCATATGGGCCTGAGAAGCAGGAAATTGACTTTGTGTATCCTATATTGTTTCAAAAGCAAATAAGAAACTAGGGCCCTGCGAATATTTGCTATCAGAAAAATATTTAATGATAACTAAGTAATCAATTAGATTATGATTTGGCAATCGGCGCCAAATATCTCAAAATATCTATACCACCATATTGACAATGATTTTCATAATATTTTGTTCCGTTTTATATAGGCCCCTGCGAAGCTTCGAGATTTGATTCGATTCGCGAATCCGTCGTCCTGATTCGATTCGATTCGACTGTCCGATTCGATTATTTTCTAATCATTCATGATCAGACATCATATATATAGGCAATCAACTGTCATAACCTGGTGATCAAACGGATCGCCGCGTTGACCAATAATCTATAAATAGAACCAATGTAGGTAATGTCGTAATGACTATTGAAGTGACGTAATTGGGAATTACGCGTGTTTACAAAATAATACAAAAACAAAATGAATGAGTTTCGTTGCCTGTTCAATTTATTAAAAGGCGAGAACAAATATGCGTGTAAGCACTGCCCCACGCTTTTGTCTGTTCAACCCACGGGTACAACAACACACATTAGGCTGCATGTCCAGCAGAAGCACCCCGCTCTGTTCGAGAGAACGATACAGACTGAAAATTCAAAAAAGCCGAAAAAGTAGGTGATCATGATTCTGCAACCAAGAAACAGTCCATGATGGGTCAACATTTCGTCTCCAAACACTTAATTATACCAGACACAAAAACAGTTTGATGCAGCTCTTCTAACATGTGTTGTCATTGATGGGAGACCTTTTGAGTCTGTGGCTGGCGAGGGGTTAAAAAAAATGTGTGATGTGCTCACTGGAGGAAGTTATGACCCACCCCACTCCACAACGATATCAAGAAAAGTAAATGACCTGACAGAGTCAATGGAGGGTAGTTTGAAGGCCTATTTGAAAACTGATATCGGGAAATCCAAAGTTTCAGTCACTTTCGATCACTGGAAGTCCTACAACAACAGTAATTATATTGTGCTGACCACCCATTATGTAAGCGTCGAATGGAAGTTTGTCACAAGATGTTTGTCCGTGATCAATTTAAAGGACAATAAGCCGATCACACGGCAAATGCTACAGAGAAACTGATCAGAGCTCAGTTTGTTAAATTTGGGTTGGATTTAAGTAGGGTCATGTTCGCCACCACGGACACAACGAATCTGATGCCATGCACAGCACGTCAGCTGGGAATTTCCTGGATGGGTTGCTCGTCATTAATCAACACTGGGGTACAATCGATAGCTCGCGACATATCGTAACATTATTGATTTCTTGATAGAAAAGTATGACTATTTTGCGTGATGGTTAACGCCGATGTTTGAACCCGAGCCATGTAAATGACTAAAATAGCACATTATATTCTTAGTTTCTTACTCAGAAGAAATGAAAATAATACACACGTCGAGTTGTTTATGGTTTACACGAATCTAATGGTGGTCGTTCAACTTTTCTCCGGTACAATCATGCTAAATTTCGATGTCCGCGAAAGGTGTAGATTCGATTCGAGATTCGATTCGATTCGCGAATCATTCTCGTGATTCGATTCGAGATTCGATTCGAAATGAAATTCCCAATTCGCCGGGCCCTAGTTTTATAGAATCTGATATGTGTATTGGCCATTGGGAGTACTTGCACTTAGAACCATCACATAGGTCTGCCATGCATGATAGAACTATAGAATGATAGATGGCAGATGATTTGATAAAATATCTTTGAATGTTTTTTATTTAGCCTCATTCCCCTAAATATATCAATTCAAGAGGATTTTTTTTTATCTAATTTAGGATAAAAAATAAAAAATCTGTGTTCTCAGGCACCTCCCTCGTCACTGAATTTTCTTTTAAAAAGCCTCGTCAAACATTTTTCCATCAATAATTTCTGTTAGATTTGAACAACGTAAATTAATTTTTGTTCGTTTTGGGAGTATGTTTTCCAGATTTTGAGAAAAAAATAAATAGCCTCCATCCCTCATCTCAAAATTGAGATCTAATTGCCTGAGAACACAGATATGTTATTTTAATGGTTCTATCCTGATTTATCTAGATATTCCAATTTCAGAGATGGTTGGTACTAATGAAGATCACTATGGAGATGAAATAAAATTATACTTTAATAAAGAAGATGTGTTCTCACCATCAAAGATAAACAGTATACGCACGATGTCTGAGCATTACCTTAGTGAGAATATTGAAGAAGTCCCGGAGCGCAGAAAGGTTCGACTTAAGAAGACCAAAGCTGGTGCTGCTAAAAAATCAGTTGCAAAGAACTTCAACCTAATATTGAGTAGTCAAGAATCAAGTTCTTCTCAGAAAGAGGTAACTACATTGACACGCGATTCAACGAGACTGAATAAGATTGATACAAGTACATTGTGTAATAAGAGAAAATATTCTGACGTCAAACTTTCACAAATATCTCCCTACCATACACTCAAACGAGCAAAGAAAAAATTCAGGAAGAGTTCTATTTCAAATGTGAAGGATATCAGACACAGCTTGTTGTTTAGTAGCAACAAACTTATGAGAATTCAAAGAGAGTTGAATGGTTCTCAAGACTTAGCCGATGCTCCTGACACGACTGTTGCTCCTGACGTGGCTGATGCTCCTGACACGGCCAATACTTCTGATGCGGCTGATTTTGAAAATGACTGTTTGAATGTTAAAGGTTCACCTCCATGTCATAAAAATGATAACTTTAGAGATTCCACCATATGTGACAATTCTGAATCTGTCATTCTTCCATCTTTGAAAAGGCGTTCTCATGCCGTTTGTTCAAATTCAATTATACTAAAGTCTCCACCAAAAGGGGAGATAAGTCTTACCTATGAGGAACTCGACTTGGACTTCTTCTTTAATTTATGCAGAACTGATCCTATTCTTCCATGTCGGACCTTCTCAGAGGATATCTCTTCGAGCCAGAAACGCGATTTTGATGAAAGCTTCAAATGTAGGAACAAGACTTCAGACATCTTTCATGATAAACCAAAAAAGTCAATATTGAAAGTTCTTAATATTCCAAAGGTATCTAGTTCTTTTGTGAAGACTTCTGAGACGACTATGTGTGTTTCTGTCCATAAGGATGATAAGATTTCACCAAATCGTCCAGCATTAAAGTGCAATAGTTCTTCAGATAGCATCAGTTATTCTCCTGTTAGTAACGATGTTAATATATCAGACATAAGGACGCCTACTCCACCAGCAACTCAGACGTCTAGCAAAAAACATAGTTCAGAGAAGTTCGCTAAATATCCGTCTCCATCTGCCACAAAGACGTCTACTCCATCACTGTTTCGTACTGCTAGCAGGAAACTTAATTCAGAGAGTACTTCTAAAGTCAATGCAAAACTTCAATCTCCAGCAGAAAATAACGCTTCTAGGAAGCCTTCTGTAGAACAGATGAAAAGTGTGCAGAATTCTATTAGTTTGAACAAGATGACACATGCGGACAAATCTTGTTCTTTCAATGTTGATTTTGTTTATAGTTCGGAAGGGGAAGATCTGTCGGATCATGATAAAGTTCATTCAGGTGAAGACGATGTTGACCTGCCACAAATTGAGTGTAAAACTGGAAACAGGAGAAATTCTGATGTTGAATTGAATACTACTCAATCGACTGGTCCCAAAATTGCAGATAGTCCGTCAAATATTTGTAGAGAAAACATGACATATTTGACAGATGTATCGACAAACTCACATCAAGTGTCAACCAAGGGCGAAAGCATAACCGAACGTACTATAGACTCGCCTCAAACAAAATTATGTGATATTAATACTCCGGGGAGAACAATTCATAACGAGTCGCGATTTAATCATAGTCCTTCAATTAACAATCCAATGCAGGTTGAAGAACATGGATTTGATGAAACTTTTGAATACAGTCCTGATTGTTTCAAGACTCCAGCTAAAGTTCCACAGAGGAATTTAAAAAAGTCTTCCACAAAGAAAAAGTGTGTAATATATTCTACCAGTGTTGTGAAAGATCAGTCACATGTAGAACATTCAAGTAAATCAGAATCCCAAATAACATTCACACAGATTATACGTGATTTGGACAGCCAAATTGAAATTATGTCGTCACCTATACAAGGTGAAAATAGGAGACATTCTACAAAAATGCAAAATATCTGTACAGCCGTCAACACAAATACGGTCAGGGAATGTCATGTGACCAATGATGCCATTACAACGCCTGCTAACATCAATGAACCAAAAGGCATTAATACTTCTAAACACTCCTCTCTCAGAAAATCATTGTTAAATTATAAAAATGACATTGAAGTTGACAGTATTCTTGATGAACCAATAGAATATGATGATTCGATGGATTTGTTTGGAGACTGTGAACAAGGGGATTTTAACTTTGATTGTGACGCGGTTGAGAGTGCCAAGTTTGATATGAGTTTCGATATGGAAGATGAACAGGAATCATCAGAGTTTTCCGATCACCATGGTGATTGTGCAGAAAACATAAATAACGAAGGAGATTCACCAAAGTTTTCCAATGACGATAATGATTGTGTGGAAAACCGAGATGATGAGAGAGATTCACCAGATGGTGACGATTCGTCTCAGGAACAGGATTTTGTGCCTCCGTCACCAGGTGCATCTCAGGGTTTCCATTCATTTTCTTCTCAAAATTCTATTCTAAATAAAATAGGGTTCGGAACATCAATGTGTCGGAGAAATTTGATGGAACACGATTCTTACAAACTCGGATCTACGACGATTACTTCTCAGGCTAGCAACAAGTCCGTCCATATTCCCACCGATCTTTCATCAAAGGACAGTTACATGGCTGATTCTACTGTTGTGAATAAAAATGAAGAACGTTCTCTCTTAAACTCGACAAAGGAAGATATATCTCATGCTAGTCATGTTGTTAAGTCGAGTGATGTGAGCATTTCTCAGATGGAGAGAACACGGGTAGAAAGTTGTCAAACTAACCATCCTCTGCGGAAAAGCTACCAAACTCATTCTTCTGCGGGTAATAACGAACAGCGAAATTTCACTTCAAACTCCAATAAAGGATTCACGAGTGAGGCAGTGAATATTCTTAGAGAAAGGTCATGTGACAAACTTGTAGACATTTCACAGGACAGTGCCCTGAAGATGACACAGTGTTTTGACGTGAGTAGTCGTACGGAAACAGATTCTCATAATGCTTATCATGATGTGAAGTTAGGAGACTTCACTGATATTCCTGTGATTGACGACAACCATGATGAAGACCGGTTTCATCTATCTCTCGAGGACTTTATCATGCTGTCAGATGACATGGAGGAAGAAAGTGATCCAACGAAGGATAAAGTTGAAAGCTATCAAAGTAAGTCAGATGGTTATCAAAATTCTGAGTTCCCTCAGAAATGTAATTAACCCTTCCATGACTGGAGCCTCCTGAAATTATGCAAAAAAATCCTGTGCCAATGCTTTCTCTTATATATGAGAGTCTCCCATTGGCCTAGCAATATTTACATTGACCTTGTAAGCCAGTGCATTCTCTTATATATGCGAGGCTCCCTATGGGATTTAAATTACATTGGGACAGAAATGAACATTGAGAGTAGGAATTTTGTCATGGCAACACACGACCTCGCAGGAACGTCACTATAAAGTTCCAAATATTCAATGATATTTCCAACTCAAATGCTTTTCAGGTTGATATTTTTCATTGAAATGTAATAATACGTAATAATGTTGGTATACTAATACCATTAAATAGCTTAACGACATCATGCCAAATCACAAACTGTTCGCGATTTATCATAAATCACAATTATCCGATTTATGAGAATGTGATAGGCCATCCCGCCTTTAACACTTCCATGGCTGGAGCTACCTGAAATGTTTTTAAACCCTGTGCCAAGCATTCTCTTATATATGTGATTCTACCATTCTACCAATATTGACCTTGACCTTGTAAGACAGTGCATTCTCTTATAATTGCGAGGCTCCCTATGGTAGAATCACATATATAAGAGAATGCACTGGCACAGGATCTTTAATGCTGCACCAGCGCAGCACCCGTCTTGAGAAGGTTAAACACTGTAATTACATTAGGAAACTGAGATTATTCCTTAATTATTTTGAGAGCAATTAAAATGTAATGATGCAAAAATATTAAAGACCCAGGTGGTGCCTGACAGCACATACGTTTTTTATATCTAGTATATGTATTTTTTTTTTGATGAATCCCAATGAAAATGAATATGCAAATAATTATCAACAAAAATTATTCAATTTCAGATAATGTTGAAACAAAAGCAAGTTTTACTCAGGTGAGTAGTAATTATCATTTTACTACCAATGCTGAATATAGTGTGTCTGACATTTACAGAATGAGGTCCCCAGAGGGTGAATTTAGTGACACTCTCAATCATGCCATTATCATGGTGGGCTAGCATCACCAAATTTGCCCTTCGGGGAACCTCATTCTGCTTAGGCCTCAACTGCTATGGGAGACCTAGAATCAGATTGAAGTTCCCCAGTTGAAGTTTGTTGTGTTCACCCATTTGTCACCTCAATTATGCATGTTATGTTCTGCAAATTATGGGACATAGAAACATAGAAACAAAAGGGGAAAAAGTAATTAAAACAATGTTAATTTAAGACTATAGATACTTCCCAGAAGATGAGGCCTAAGCAGAATGAGGTTAATTAATTCACCCTCTGGGGACTCATTCTGCAAATTACAGACACACTATTCAAGGCTTGTTTACTTGTAATCAAGTAATCGAATACTGCTAGCAGAGGTTATTAATTAGCTACAGGTTATCGGCCGCAATAAGTAGAAAGCTGCCCGCATCATAAGTAACAAAAAGTCGGCCAATAAGTAGAAAACACGGCCAATAAGTAACAAAAAGTTGGCCAATAAGTAGAAAACGCGGCCAATAAGTCAAGGTAACGTAAATGCCGTCATACATAATTAGCTCGATCGGCAAAGAATATTGGGTCGACGGAAGATAGATTTACAGTTGCTTTCGGATGAATTACGGACTGTCACTTTTTTTTTGGGAGTAAATATACGTGGATTAACTACTATCCGTATCATTCCCAGTGGAAACAGACAGTACTGTGAAATCGCTTCAAGTTATTCACTAAGTTCACAAGATTAAAAATTGCAGGAATAATTGTTAATTTAATAAAGCGCACAATGGTGTATATCTATGTTAATATATTCAGCCTGTGAAATAACAATTGCCAATGTTGCTAATTAATAAAATACTTAGTAATTGGTTGTTTCCACATTGACCGAGTTATGAGGTCTCGGTCTGTATTATTAGCCTTCGGCCTGCGGCCTCAGGCCAATACGACAGACCTCGGCCTCATAACTTGGCCAATATGGAAACAACCAATTAATAACATATAATATTGTTGGTTCGAACCCCATGACGACATCGATTAAAAATGAGAATGTTTATAACCAGGGGCCGCGCTGGACCAAAATTTTCTTTTGCCAATTAATTTGCCAAATGAAAATATTTTTTGCAAAATTATTTTAGCATTTGCCAAATGCTATCCCTGATATTATCATTTGCCTTAAATCTTATGTTTCGACACTCGCGGTTTGAACGACTTTTGATATCAATAGAAAAGCAGTTAGTTAATAATTAATCATACTCGCATCTCTATTCTGGTTTATCATAAAACAATCAGCCAATCACCGAAAAATACAATGGTAGAAGTGTTGCTTCATCAGAAGGGCACATCACAGGAGGATTATTTATGTAAACACCACCACCACACTAAATAATAGTAATCCTCCAACCATCGGTACTAATGCTTTGAGATTAATTGCATCTTAATAGAGGTGTTAACCTTATACACCACCACTATTATAATTATGTTGTAAGAGTTTCCTGAAATTAATGGTATTGATTGACCAATATTTTTTCAACTTTCATGAGGAATTAAAAAGTGACTTGCCAAATGAAAATATTATTTGCCAAATCTGAATTATTTTTGCCATTGGCAAGTGGCAGCGCGAACCCTGTTTATAACACACATTATAACAGCAAATTTGCAGGCCTGGTGTCAACTCAATTACATCTTTCTGAACTTTTGTTTCTGTTTTATTTCATATCATCAGAGAAAAACAACAGATCTCAACAGTGACACAGATTTCACTCCGATCAAATCATTGAAGAAGAAACCAAAACAAAGTCAGTCAAGAACTACGCAGTTTAGTGAACGAAAATCCATTGTTAATCCTAATCGGACTCCTAGTATAACTAGCCGGACGATTCTCAGGTGTGAGGGGAGTGACACTGACGTATCTCCTCTCAGGTTTAATGGGCAGATGAGTATGTGTCTTCAGAATGATTATGATGATGCTACGCCACTCAAGCCTGTGATGAAGAAAAATCGTTGCATTTCAAGTGATTCCGATTCAACACCATTGAAGCCAGCTATAAATAAAAATCGACGCATCTTGAGTGACTCAGACACAACACCGCTCAAACCTGTCAGCAAACGGAACAGATGCCTTCAAAGTGATTCTGATGTCAGTCCATGTGGTGTTCCATTTGGCAACAACAGAAAGAAGGTTGTGAGCGAGAGTGATTCATCTAGGAATCCGAGTGTTAATTCGAGTCGGAGTGTTATTTCGAATCAGAGTGTTAATTCGAGTCGGAGTGTTAATTCGAATCGGAGTGTTAATTTCAGTCGGAGCGTCATTTTTAATGTGGATAGTGATAGTATGGATGAATTTGATGGAGGAGCATTCAAGCGTCCTGGTCAGATCGGTGAGAATATAACATAGGTTGCAAGCCTGGATATAGTGTCTGTCAGAGGGTGAATTTAGTCTTGATACCCCGCACAGCTCAGGCCTCATCTGCTGGGAAGTATAGGTGTATAGTCTCAAATTAACAATGTTTGTAGTTTCTTTTTCCATTCTGTTAATTTTCTATATCCCCTAATTTGCAGAGGATAAAATGCATCATAGAAGTGACTTATGGGTGAACATCACCAATTTCAATTGGGAAACTTCAATCTGCTCCAAGGTCTCCCATAGCAGTCGAGGCCTATGCAGAATGAGGTTCCCAGAGAGTGAATTTGGTGATGCTAGCCTGCTGTGTGGGTTAGTGTCACTAAATTCACCCTCTGGCGGGGATTCATTCAGCAAATGACAGACAAACTATTTGCAGGCTGATCTGATGTTGTTTTTTTCTTGTCATAATGATGTCACTTTTTTTCAACACAATCATTGCTTGTAAGCTCCAATCAAACTAGCCTGATTCATTTAAAAGTATAGATACAGTAGGTCCTGAGTCCTGACTCCATTTGTCACAGATGTAATGACTTGTTTGTTTGTATTCATTTGAAAGTTTGTATAGATACAGTCTGTCCTGACTCTATTTGTTACAGATGTATTGATTGGTTTGTTTGTCTTCTGTCCTTTATCATTCTGCACTCTTTAACCCTTTCTGTACTAAATACTCAAGCTCATTGATGAGTAGTTATCCCTTAGGAAATATTCAGATAATATATTCAACCATAGGTCATTTGTTATACCCCCCCGCAACGAAGTTAGGGGGGGGTATACTGGAGTCAGCTTGTCCGTCCGTCGTCCGTCCGTGGACACAAATTTGTCCGGAGTTTTTCTCAGTCGTTTTTTGATCAATTTCCGTGAAACTTGGCACAGACATCAACCACCATGGGAACCTGTGCACCTGCGATTATGACGTCTGTCGGACTTTTTTTGGTGGAGTTATCCCCCATTTTTCGACTTAGAAATTTTTCGCAACATGTATACTTTTGTCCGAGCTTTTATTCCTACATTTTACGGTCAATTTTTTTAAAACGTGGCACAGATATTTAGTACCATGGGAACTTGTGCACCTGCGATTATGACTTTTGTCCGACATTTTTTGGTGGAGTTATCCCCCTTTTTCGACTTAGAAACTTTTTTTGCAACATGCATTATTTTGTCCGAGCTTTTATTCCTACATTTTTCGGTCAATGTTTTTTAATCTTGGCACTGATATTTAGTACCATGGGAACCTGTTCACCTGCGATTATGACGTCTGTCCGACATTTTTTGTGTGGAGTTATTCCCCTTTTTCGACTTTATTTCGCAACATACATAATTTTGTCCAAGCTTTTATTCCTACATTTTTCGGTCAATAGGTTTAAGATTAGGGTTATGGTTGTACACCTGCAATGGGAACTGTTATTTTATTATTTTAACTAAATGTTTACTGACATGTGAAACATCTTAGTATTTTAAAAACAGGGGGGTATCCGTAGTCCCATTGGGACAGTCACACCTCTAGTTAAACTTATTATCTGAACATTTCCCACCAATTCCAATGAATATGAATTGTTTTGCTCTTGTATTATCTGTTTTTGTGTCTGTCATCTGCTTAACACCTGAACACCCCTCCAAAATGAATAATATACCACTCCAATGTATACTTTTATAACTGATGGGAGAATACATTTGGTATAGAGAGGGTTAAAATGGCAGGTTTAGTTTGAATGCATTAAAATATCTCATTGGAAGCTTATTAAAATATATTCCATATTCTGTATAAGTCTCCAACCCAGAAGTTGACTTTATATGAACAAAATAATTTAATTTAATAGGAACCATTATGCCATTTAAGTCTTTTTATACGGTAATGCAAATTTCCGTAAGAAAATTTGGAATAAGTGGACTAAATAGTTAATTGTCAGATGCAACAATCATATTGGCTGTTGCTCAAGTATGGCTTCGTTAATCTTTTTCAGCTCAAAGTCCTGCTACAAGGAAAAGTAAAGCGCCTACAAAAGTGTTCAACATGAAGAGAAGGAAGGTATGATCTAAACATTTCCAAAATTCAAGTCGATCAGAATAAAATGTTTGATAAGAAATGCTGATTTGTCAACTGAATCCATTGTGCTTTCAGTAATTCGCCGATAATCACATAAGAATTTTCATATTCTGTTGCAATCAGAATTCAGATACATGTACAGTTTACACGACAGTCATTCAGCATAAATTCCCAACACTGCGAGCACATAGGTTGATCTAGCAGTGTTTAATATAGGACACCACATTATATGACACCACATTATATACACGTTCCACTTCATTAGGATTTTCACAGGCAGGTCACATGTCTATTGTCAACCCATGCTGTTCCATGAACATCGCATTCAGATTCAAACACTTTTAAACAATAAGTTAACTTACACGTTAGTGGGCATTCTAGACTGAGCAATGCGACACACTGAGAGCCAGGTTCAGTTGTATACTATCAACTTAACAATTCAAGTTCCAATGTTCGAGTTTCAAAAATTCAAGTTCCAATGTTCGAATTTCAAAACATATATTCCAAATTATACAATTGATAAGGCAATAACAAGTTACAGTCAGCGCGGGAATCACCCATCAAAGGACGCTCGCTGAAAACACAGACTGCCAGCTATGCATAACTGAACTCCCAACTCAGGCTTTACCTGGAGGATAGACCAACCCAAAAACCATAACAGAAAATATGGCCAGAATTACACACTTCTTTCACAGTGTGATACAGCATGTATTTCGGCTCTCCGGGTAACATGAGCTTAGCCCGGACTCCACCCAACATCATGTTTTGACATTATGATGTCATATCCGCACGAGCAAAACAGTTTCTTGAGAACTACTTTGGCGGACGGCTCTGAAATTTTGTATGGTCATGTATTTTGGCCCTCTAGGTAACATGGACTGGGTCCAGATTCCCTAATATCGTGTTTTGACGTTCATATTCACATTATTATATTATTAAATGTAAATATTTTTTGTGTGAAATTCACTTGATCCCACTAACGTCTCTGTCATCACAGAATCATTTTATCGACGCCGAAGCAGAACTGAGTGAAGAGGATGGCGATGTTTCTTCCGACGAGCTTGATTGCAGTCAGCTAGACACTTATGATCCGAGTCTTATAGATGATTGCACACAGTTTACACAGGCGGGAGCTCCTGGTATGTCCGTGCTTTTATTCCACCCACCCCACCCTACTACCTCACTGCATAAATAGCAGAGTTCACCCTGAACAAAAAATTCTTTTGCCCAATTTTTCAGTTACTTTTAACAAATTAAATAACCAATATATAGGGTCATTGATAAAACCAAAACTGAAAAAAAAATATATAAATAAAATAAAAAAATAATTCAAAAGTAAAGACAATGACACGTCAAAAACAAATTTGCTATTTAATTTTTAAAGGAGAAAATTGAACTAAACTGAAACTGAAAGGGTAAAATAGGTCTAGTATATCTACATTAATGTGCATTGAATTCCTTATTGTTTGCATTGTATTATATTGAAAGAAAGTGTGCCATAATAGCACCTAATCACCACTGTTTTGATATGTAAGTAGGTGTGACTTCTGGTAAATTGTTGTCGATACATACACAGGCGAACAACTACCGATTAACTATATTAATGAGAATTATTAATTGCATGTCCATATATATATACATCACGGCCTTTATCAACAGTATAACACAGATATGGCCTACATAACTAGAGGCTCAAGTCATTAATGTTCAGCTCCTTAGTCGACGTATCACCAATTGGTGACTTATCACGTATGGTCTACATAACTAGAGGCTCAAATCATTGATGTTCATCTCCTGAGTTTTGACATGTGAAATCTCATTATTGGATTGTTATTAGCAATGAATACAAGAACAAAGACACTCTATTTTTCATGTACTTGTTGATTTACAGACGTTTATGTTATATCACATAAACCTACTTCGAAGCCCTTGGGTCTCTTTAAGCACAAAGCATTCAGGATTTCAAGCTATTTGGTAATGTCTCAGCTTGTTCTTTCACTGATATTGAGAACATGCCCATGTTAGTGTATATTTGATTATTTATCATTATGGTGACTATTTCTTTACAGATATGCACGCAATGTATCTAAAATCAATCCAGAGTCCTGGCCTGGCAGCCATGCGAAATAAATACAAACTGCAGCACCGAGCCCATGCCACCGACGTCTTCTCACAGGTTGCAGAACAAGATACTTCATACTTTATGGATAGCTTCTGTGTGGATGATGATGGTTAGTTGAACAGAATTATTATCATTTCTTGTGGAGCTCAGTTGTTAGCTCGTCGGGAGTTTTTACCCTGTGCCAATGCATTCTCTTATATATGCGAGCCAACCAAAGGTCGCCTCGCATATATAAGAGAATGCATTGGCCTAACAATTTTTTACAATTTTAATAATTTTTTCTTGTATTCTTTAACAATTTTATAATGTCACCCATACAGAGCCCCAGACAAACATGAGCAGACGACACTCTTCTATATGCTTCTATATATGTGTGGGGCTCCCTGCAGGGTAATGGATGTTTTTTATTTTATGTCCTAAAAATTGTAAGAAACATTTATTTAAAAAAAATGATAACAAATTGTTAGGCCAATGCATTCTCTTATATATGTGAGGCGACCTATGGTCGACTCGCATATATAAGAGAATGCATTGGCACAGGGTAAAAAAAAATCCCAACTTACGACTGGATTTGATATGGCGGGTCACATTTGTGTAACTGGCATTTGTAAGATTACTGTCGCTATATTTAACCAAAAACAAACTTCCCTCACAATAGGACATCACCAGCTGTAATTCACATTGAAAATACTGCCACAAAAGACATATCTTCATTTGATTTAATTTTCATGAATATAACTTCCACTTGCAACATAATTATGTCCATACAATTTCGTTGGATATTATATGTGATATTGACCAGCAAACATTAGGCTGCAGTGAACAGCAAAGTTATTTCCAAAGGGAAGTCTGATAAAGCGAAATTGTGTTCAAATTTACAAGTAGTTTGATACGAAGACGAAAAGCTATTTATTAATTTATGGTAAAACAAATTTCAGAATCTGAAGATGAATATAGCGATGATGATGAGAGTTTGTTGAAAGAGAAGAGTCATAAACCATCGAAACAGAAATCGAAGACCAAAGACGACAAATTCAAGAGAATTCGAAAAGCTGTGATTTCTTCGTCCAGTTCAGATGAAGAGTAAAACCTCATTTATAATCACTCGATGTTGACTTCCATATTTTATAGTCCCCATTTATAGTTCAACTTGACAAAGTCAATTTTGAGCTACTGCCATGGGTTGGCATCTGTCCGTCCATCAACAATTTCCTTCAGCACACCTTACAGGCCACATCCTTCAGTCACCATCAATCTTCACCAACTTCATATGGATCTTCAGATTCGAAATTTGGTGAAAAAACATGGCCACCAGCAGCCATCCTGGATTTCACATTTATTGGAGTTGTTTTGAAAATTTATAGGCATGCTAAGGATTACCTCTAGATGGGATCTATTGAATTTGGAAAAATTTCTATTAAATACATGGCCACCGGCAGCCATCCTGGATTTTACTCTTTGCATGACTAAAGCGATGGGACACCTTCGGTCCTTGAAATTAGCCCCGTCAATAAGCAATGCCGTGGAAAAGGCTGTGGCAACACTTGGAATCTAACATGCCAGAACATTAAATTTACTGTGAGACATTTTTCCTAATTTCTGTGGGCTGCACCAGGTTGCATATCTCTGTCAAAGTTATCTTCCAGAGGAGCTAGAGGGGAGGAACATGTGCCTGGACTTACACCTACGCACAATAAAATCTTTGACCAGTTGGATGTTAGCCATGTTCTACAAAGTTGGCATGCTGCCGACACATGATCGTCAAACCATACTTTTTGCTGTTTGCAAATAATACATGAATGCATTATCTGAATTTCAAAAGCAAAAATAATTATCAATGGAAGAACAATTTAGACGAGCAACTTGTCTCTACGATAGTAGAAAGGAAAAAGGAATGAATCACCTGGCAATCATGGATTTTATTCAAAATGGATAGCACATATTCCAGGTGATACTAAAAATAGACTCATTATGTCAAAATGGATAGCACATGTTCCAGGTAATACTAAAGATAGACTCATTACGTCATCTGTTGGAATTCCCATGAATAAATATACCATAGAATTTTTGTACCGTTTTCAATGAAATTTTAACCCTTCTATTACGATAATAAAGAATTGGATTATACGGTCAGAGATGAAAGTTTTCCGTTTTTTACCGGAATTCCGGTATTCTGATAATTTTCTGAAGCCCATCCGGAATTTCCAAAAAAAATTAAAAATTAATATATATATTTTTTTTATTATTAAAAAACACGTTCAAATTGATCGGTAAAGTCAAATCTTTACACAATGGCAAATTCTGGAGGGTGGAGACTGAGATTGTCAGAGGTAAGTCACCGTTCGGGACGTGTTACGAGTTCATTCAATTTTACTTTGGGTAATGGTTGCCGATATAAGCTATATGGCAGGTCATTCTTTTCGGCACCGGTAATCTTTGTATTCACCGGTCGCGCACAGTGCTCGATGCCAAGTTCTGTGATAAGTTGTCTGTGATTG